>RJWM01003159.1:0-116874 GCA_004363535.1 Dasyprocta punctata
TTTTTTTTTTTTTTTTTTTTTTTTTTTTTTTTTTTTTTTTTTTTTTTTTTTTTTTTTTTTTTTTTTTTTTTTTTTTTTTTTTTTTTTTTTTTTTTTTTTTTTTTTTTTTTTTTTTTTTTTTTTTTTTTTTTTTTTTTTTTTTTTTTTTTTTTTTTTTTTTTTTTTTTTGTCTTTTTGAGACAGGGTCTAGCTATGCAGTTCAGGCTGGCCTTGGGCTCATTTTGTAGCCCAGACTGGTCTCAAACTTACAAAGGGTTCTCCAGCCTCAGCCTCCCAAGTGCTGGGATTACAGGAGTGCAACACCACACCCTTTTTGTGACTGTTGTTCCTGATTTTAAAAGGAGGGCTTTCAGCTTTTCCCCATTTACTATGACGTTTGTCATGACTTTTATCAGATTTAAATAAAGTTTGTCATAAATGACTTTCATTACATTGAGAAAAGGTCCTTCATAATTTCTTCAGTTTTTTTTAAAATTATGAATGTGTATTGGATTTGGTTAAAGGTTTTTTTATGCATCTTTTGTGATGGTCATTTTATTTCTTTCCTTACTTCTATTTATATGATGTATTGTATTCATTAATTTGCATAAGTCAAACTGTCCTTGCATCCATGGGATGAAGCCTACTTGGTCATGATGTAAAAACTTTTTTATAGTTTGTTGTATTCTGTTTGCTAGTACCTTGCTGATATTTTTTACATCTATTCTCATTAAAGAGATTGGTGTTTTTTAATTGACTGTCTGGTTTTGGACTCAAAGTAATGCTAGCTTCTAGGAATAAGTTTGGTAGTACTCCTTCCCATTCAATTCCATTGAAGAATTTGAGGGGTATTGGCATTAACTCTTCCTTGAAGTTCTTGTAGAATTCAGCAGTGAATCTGCTAAATCCTGGGATTTTCTTAGTTGTCAAGTTATTTTTGTTGTTTTTGTTTTGTTTTGTTTTGTTGTTACTGTCTCATTTTCATTGCCTATTATTGGATTGTTTCTTTTTTATAATTTCTTCATCATGTTTTGGTAGTTTCAGGGATCTATGCATTTTTCTAGTACAGGTTTTCAAAGTAGTGACTAATATTATGAATTTAGGTGATGTCATTTATGATTTCATCTTTTTCATTTCTAATTGCATTACTATGGATTGTTTCTTTCTCTTTGGCAAGTTTGAATTGGTGTTTGTGTATTTTTTTATTCTTTTGAAGAATCAGTTATTTAATTCATTACTATTTTTTCATTAATTTCTGTTCTGATCTTTATAATTTCCTTCCTTGTACTAACTTTAGATTTGGATTATTCTTATTCTTCTAGAACCTTGAAGTGTATCATTAGGTTATTTGTTTAGGCTCATTCTGTTCTTCTAATGTGAGCTTTCACAGCAATAAACTTTCCTTTTAAGGATTGTTTTCATTGTGTCCTGAAATGTTCTGGGATGTACTGGATTTATCATTTAATTCTACAAACCATTTAATTTCTTCTTTGATGTCTTTGTTACCCACTGATTTTTCAAGAATAATTTTCATGGTCTGTAAAATTTCTGAGGTTTCTTTTAGCATTGATTCCTAGTTTCATTGCACTATGAGCTAATAATAATATCTGAAAATTTCTATTTTTTTGTATTTATTTAAGCAAGCTTTACAAGCAAGTGTGGTCTGTTCAGGAGGATGTTCCATGTGCTGCTGAGAAGAACGTGTATTCCATTGTTGTAAGGTCATGCACTTTGTAGACATATATTAAGTCCATTTGTTTGAAGGTATATTTAAAATTTTATAGTGCTTAGTTAATTATTTGTCTAGTTGGTCTGTCTACTTATTATGGTGGAGAATTGAGGTCCCCCACTGTAACTGTACTGATATTTATGTGATCTTTTATGTCCATTAATGTTTGTTTTATGAACTTGATTGCACTAATATTTTGTGCATACGTATTTACAATTGTTATCTATTCCTATAGAACTGTTCTCCTAACCAATATGTAGTGATCTTGTTTATCTCTTCTGATCAGTTTCAACTTAAAGTCCACCTTATCTGAAAATAGAATAGCTACTCCTGCTTGCTTTTGTTATAAGGTAACCTGCTTTTAAAAGTGGTTCACCAACTCACGGTTACTGGGGTTCTAGGTTGCTCACCTCTCCCTCTGGTATTAGATTCCAGGTTCTTCTCCTCTTGTACAAAAAGTTGAACAAAATATCAAAAAGAGTGACAAAGTTTATTTGAGAAAGTAGATATAAAGAATGGGGGAGAAACTGGCTATGCAGAGTGAGTTTGGACCAAGTAATGGGAAAAAACAAAGATAAAACAACACCCTGGAGAGAGCAGCATGGGCTGTCATGAGGAAAACCAATGATAATAAACTCTTCATGGCTAGTCTTTCCCTTTATGCTGCCCAAATCTCGAGGAAACCCATGAGAACTTCTACATACAGATACTGAGAAGCGGTGCTGGGATCCCACACCACAGGCTGATGTCTGGTCTTGGCCATCCTATTGAAAACCTGCTCGAGTTCTCACAAGCAGTCCATGTGAAAGGCTTTGGGAACTGTTTCATGCATGTGTCTGGGATCTTGTAATTACAAGGTCACACCTACTTCCCCAGTCAGTTTTGCCAGACCCTAATCTCCTAACTCATTTTCGGACTTTCATTGGATGGAATGTTGTATTCCATCTGCTAGTTTTTAGTCTTTGAATATCTTTTTGGATTAAATGTGTATCATTTTGTTCTGGTGTGCAATTTGTCAATCTGTGTCTCTTCATTGAGGAGTTGATACCATTTATCTTGAGTTATTACTGAAAGATATAGACTTATTCTCATAGATTTATTCTTTTTTTTTCCTATTGTTTACTCATTTATTTTTCTCTTTTAACTGCTTACCTTTCTTCATGTTTTTATTCAATTCATTAGACTTTGGCATTATTGGATTCATTATCTCTGTCTAGGATATCCTTAAAACTGTTTTTGAAGTAGTGGCAGTCATGAATTTCTTAAAGTGTTCTTTGCAATGGAATGTTCATAATTCCCCAGCCATTTTGAAAGATACTTTTGCAGGATATGTTAGTCTGGGCTGACAGTTGTTTACTTTTAGGGCTTGAAATGTTTCAATCTCTTCTGGCCTTTCACACATTCACAACGGGGTCGTAATTTGTATGTCTCACTGCAAGGCTTCTCTGAAACACCAGGCCTGTGGGAATGTATTAAGGTTTTTGTTGAGAAATCTTCTGTAATTCTAATGGTTTTGCCATTAGAAGTGATTTGTTTGTTCCTCAGTTTGTTTGTTTTTATAACAGCTTTTTAACGATTCTGTCTTTGTGTTAGACTTCTGGTTTTAATTACTATGTGTCCTGAAGAAGTTCTCTTCTGATTGCAACTATTCAGGGTTCTGTATGTCTTGCTTACTACTTGTATGTTAAATTCTTTCCCTATTCTTGGAAAGTGTTCGGCTATTATTTCTGTAAATAAACTTTTATACCATTTGTACAATCTTTTGACTTTTCTTTAATTCCAATTAATCTTAGGTTAGTCTTCTTTGTGTCATCCATTAACTGTTAGATCCACTTGTCTTGCTTTTTTTTAAAATTAGGTGTCTCAGAGAAAATGGTTGCATGTATCGGTCTTTAATTCTTTTTTTTTTTTTCTTTTTTTTTTGGTACTGGGGATTGAACTCACAATCTCGTGCCTACCAGGCAGGCACTTAGGCCACTTAGCTAAATCTCCCGGTCCTATTTTTTGAGACAGGATCTCACTATGCGATTCAGACTGGCCTTGAACTCACCTTGTAGCCCAGACTGGTCTCGAACTCACAACGATCCTCCTGCCTCAGCCTCCCAAGTGCTGGGATTAAAGGTGTGTACCATCACACCCGACTGAGTCTTCTTGTTCTGAGCCTCTCTTCTCTCACTGGTCACTTCTGCTGCCTATACTTTTCACGAAAGTTTTTAATCTTCTGTGTCTCTAATAGTAACCTTTAATGTTCCGTAATTCTTTGGTAAATCAGTCATTTGTGTTTTGAGCCATTTTTATTAGCTCTGTTAGATTCTTGTTAGTACCTTCTTTAAGCTTACTGCCCATTTTATTCATTAATTCTATTACCTAGTTATATGACCTTGGAGCTTGCTGAATTTCTTAGTTTTGTCTTTTATCATTTCATATAATTTTGCTGTTTGTTCTTCTACATTGGTGCCCCCTTGAATTTGCTTTGGGGGAATTAGGAGTTTGGGGAAGCATTCTCATGCCTTGTTTTTTCATGTTTCTGCTTTTGTGTGTGTGCCAAGGGTTGGGGATCAATTATAGGGAAAGACTTTGTTACTAGCTTGTATGGAATTTTTTTTTTTTGACACAGTGTCTCACTGTGTCCTTCTGGCTGACCTTGAACTTGCTTATGTAGCCCAGGTTGATCTCAAATTCAGGGCAATCCTCCTGCCTCAGCCTTCTAAGTGTTAGAATTACAGGCATGTGTTGCCATGCCCAGCTGGAAATCTTTTTATTTAGTGTCTGCATTCCAGTGATGTGATCTTGGCTTTGTTTGCTTTTTGCATTTACATATTTCTACTTACTCATTATAATAGGATAAGACCCATTTACTGTTTTGCAGGGAGAGAATTCCTGCTGGTTATAATACTGTCAGCAGATCCAACTGTAAATCAGTCATGTATATTAATACTTGTTTTAATGATTTCACATTTTATCAATACCTCTTACAGATTGCACTATACTGTTAATAAGAGTTAGACTTGGATGTGGAGGGAGTGAGGAAAAAGGAAAAGAAAGAGGAAAAGGAAGGGAGTAAATCAGGAAAGAGAGAAAGAAGAGAAAAATCAATAGGTGGAAAACAGATAGGAGACTAGATCCTGTTGGATTCATTTTTATAACTTGCATAAAAAGTTAGTGTTGAGGTGATTTGAGAGAATACTGATGGGAGCAGGAGGAGGCAGGAAAAGGGAAGGAAATGGAGTTAGAGATGGGAGGAAGCTTTTAGATTGTAGAACCTGCTAAATTTTTGGTAGATAACTAGTGTTTGGGTCATTTATGCACAATGTCAGTGAGAGTTACACTGACATGACTATGAGAGGTACTATTTAAATTTAAGCACTAATAAATTATTATTCTCTTTTGCACATAGACAGACACCTACTTTATACACAAGATAAAAGGAATAAAGGAAGGGCTTTAGAGAGGGTAAGAGGATAAGAAAGTAGAAGAAAGGAAAACCAGAAAAAAGCAAAAAAGAAAAAAAGAAAGGAAAAATGAAAAAAAAAAGAAGAAACAATAACAAGAGCAAAACCTCAACCATCTGCAAAAGCACAAAGTCAAAGTGTCCCACTTATATTTCAGAGTTAGTTCAACTACAAGTCTCCAAGCTAGCTCCACCCCTGCTGTGATTTGCTTAATTGCCTGCCTGTGAGCAAGAATCCTGATGGATCCGGATCGCTCTCTGGGACCTCCTCCTGGCTGCAGTCAGCGCTCTAGGCCTGGTTACCTGTAGGCCTTGTCGCTTTCCCAAGACCTAACCATGACAGTTGACTGGGGGAAGGGCAGGCTAGTGTAACTGGCCCAGAATCTGACTATCCCCCAACTTTCACAAGATTGCTCTTGCTCCCCGCTTCTTTCCCTATGGGAGAAATTCTGTGGTTGTCTCTGCATGTTCCCACCAGGATTCCCAGATAGCGTGTACCAGATGCCCGCTGTCATTTTTCAGTTCCTTTCCTCAAAGTGAACTGGTAAAACCTCAGACCTCTATGATTTCAGCTTTGCCTGACAAGGGCTTTTGGGAGTTCCCCTGTGGGCACCTGCCCGCAGATGTGGGCAGTGTGCAAGGTGTCCCATAAACACAAAATCCCAGGTGTATGGGGAAGAATGGGGGCATAATCATTCCTGAGTCTGTCTGGCCTCTTTCCCCAGATTCCCATCCTTCCCAGAGGCTGCCGACTTTTAC
Organism: Dasyprocta punctata; assembly: GCA_004363535.1. Classification (NCBI taxonomy): domain Eukaryota; kingdom Metazoa; phylum Chordata; class Mammalia; order Rodentia; family Dasyproctidae; genus Dasyprocta; species Dasyprocta punctata. The sequence continues at coordinate 5,919 of RJWM01003159.1, forward strand.
ACCCATCACCCATGTTGTCTCACCTCTGAGACTTGGGTCCCTAATCAGAGAGGTCCAACTGTTTTCAAATTCCCAAGAGTCTGCAGGTGTTAGTGTCCTCAAGTACACTGTTCTCCAGCTTTCAGTCTTTCTGATGTCTTGTTTTAAGGGCGTCTCGCTGGCTGTGTTTCTCTTTCCAGTGGAAAAGGAAGAGTGATTGCAAGCCTAGTTCATTTGCCAGGCAGCTGCTAAAATGCTGGCTTCCTCCCTCAGGGAGCCTGATTCTCTCCCCAGATGAGCTGTACGTTGTATCTGGTGTGTGAAAGATGCCTCAAGCCAAAAGCCACTGGCTTCCTTTTCTAAAACACCCTGGTCCTGGATTTTGATCCTGTGAGTTTTTCTTTCTGATTACTTCCCAAATCTGGTTTTCTCTACAATCACTGCTTCACCATAACTGCTTTGCTCTTGTACACAGAGCAGAGTCTCTGTCCCTTCTTGCCTGCATCCCCAGCCTTTCTTAAGTATTATTTTGAGACAGGGTCTCACTAAATTGCTAACTTGTCCAGTCTGAGCTCAAACTTGTGATTCTCCTACCTTTGTCTTCCAGAGGGCTGGAATTAAGGCAACAAGCCCCATGCCCCAGCTAAGGAAAACGGCAATGGATTTGGAGCACAACACGCTGTTGAAATCAGTTGCACGGACCCAAATAAAAGTTGTGGCCAAATAACAGTGCATCTTTTCCTCATCTGTTAGATCCTTTGGAAAGTATTTATTGTTTTAATGGATCCCTGGTAAGTGATGATGATGAGTCAAGCAATGCAAATAACAAAATGGCAAAGAAAAACTGGATAACCATTAGACGGGATGAGTGGATCAATTATAATTGAAAGTTGATGGCAGATCAAAGTAAATAGTCAATCATTAATTCATTATTTCTTTTCTCCATCCAAGAAAAAAAAATTGAATCACCTGTTTTTTTGGGCGGACATATATGAAAAACACTGGGATTTTTTTTATACCACCTAACAATGTCATATCTATAGGTGCATTCAACTCCCTTTCCAGCTGCCACAGATGCTGCCTAATTCATTTTCATATCCAGCCCATGGTGTCCAATGAGTAACCATTAGCCACATATGACTGCTTATATGCCAATTTAAAGAATTAAAAATAATTAAATTAAAATTCAACTTGCAAATGGAACAAAAACAGTCTATTCCTGTCTAAAAATGGGTAGAGTTGTATCCTTAACTCTGATCACATGTTGAAATTCCTTGAGGGAGATTTTTAAAATTCAACATAGTGACACTATGCTCAGGAATTCTAATTTAATTGATTGGGTAATAAGCATCAGAGTGTTTTGTTCTGTTTTTGTTTGGTTTAGTTTTGCAAAGGTCTATATTAGTTTCCTAGGATGTCATAACAAAGTGTCTCAAACTTATTGCCTTAAAAATAACAGGAATGTATTGTGTCACAATTCTGAAGGTCAAACATCTCAAGTCATGGTTTTGGTAAATTTGTGTTTGCTCTAAAATCTCTGGGGAAGACTCTGTCTCATGCTTCTTTCTTAGCTCCTGATGGTTTCTAGCAGTCTTTAGCATTCCCTCACTTAAACCTGCATTACTCCAGTTTATGTCCCCCTTCCACAAGAACTTCTTCACATCTTGAGATGTCTGTGTATCACAATTTCATTCCCCTTGTAAAGACAACAGTTGTTGAATATATGAGCCACCTTTAATCAGTATGACCTCATCTTTGCTTGATTATATCTGCAGTCTGCATTTCCAAACAATAACATGTTCGCAGGTATCTTCCAGGGTTAGGACTTTAACACATCTTTATATCCTTTTTCAGAATATAATTTAACCCCTAAATTCCCCAAGTGATTCTAATGTGCAGCCAGGCTTTAGAAATTATGGTCTATATTTCTTGGTTCTGAAATGTGGGTATGCATCACTTCTACTGGTGGTCTTGTTGACACATGAGTTCCTGGATTCCTGGGCCTCACTCTAAGATTCAGTGGGTTTGGACTGAGGTCAAGAATTTGAATTTTTCTAATAAGTTTGGGAAGTACTAGTTTAGGAAAAAGGGAAATGAAATGAGTTCTGTCTGTCTTACCATGCAGAAGTGGCATCAGCATCAACTGAGAACTTGGTAAAGTACAGAATGTGAATTAGAAGACACTTTTCAGCAAGATTTCCAGGAATTAGAACATTCATTAAATTATCAGAAGCACTTTTTATACTGTTCAAAATGAAATTGTTCCAAAATAGCTGGTTAAATAAGTTACCAAGGAAATGAATGGGTGAAAGAATAAGTAAATGAGCAGTGAAGCAGATTGCACAGTGGCCTAACTTCCAGAAGACAGGAGGTGGGCCTTTCAAATCTTTTAACCAAGAAGTTGTCTTAGCAATTGTGAAAAAAGCAGCTTGTCATAGTAGTTGAAGTCTCTGCCTGTTGGTTCTTCACAACTAAATATCCTCTATATGATTGCTTGTTCCAATCTCTAACCAAGAAATTTCATACTTTTCTCCTCTCCGTAGTGCCCAGATTATCTCGTATTAACACTTTGTAGCTTTGCTATCGGAACTCTTTCACTGTTGCAAACTTTGAAATAGGAGGCAGGCTGGAATCCAGAGAGGATCATTACACACTGGAGACTTAATGAAGAGCTGGCTTTGGGCCTAAAATGTAACAGGTAAGTTTCAGAGTCACAACTGAAAAAGAAAGAACATCTTTGAGAAAGTTTAGAGCCAAGTCAAAACATGACATACGTGATTTTCTTTTGGCAGTTATACTGTAAAATAAGAGTAGGCCAAATTCCCTAGGTAATAGTAATTGATCTATAAATGCCATTATTTATAGATTTTGTTTCTGGAGACATTGTTCTAGAGCTAATGTGCTCATGTGAATCTCAGAAAAGAATTTAGAGTTAGACTTTGAAAGTCTTTTCTCTCTACTGTAACTAATTTCAAGTTTCATTTTGGAAAGCTACTCTTTTTTCTTCTCATTTTCTTCTTCAAAAAAATGTCACATACTCAACCACAAATAGTTGTTTTCCAGAAGATCAAATTTTTTAAACTGCTTTTGGAAGTGCCATTTGCCATCCTCTCTTCAGAGAGCCATTCACAACCACACTGAATCATTTTATTGAAAGGTTGATAGAGTTCACATTGTTTTCTTAACCTGTCAATTTGAGAAGGGGCTAATATTGTAATAAAATTGGTGTTGTTTAGAGAGTCATGCTGTGGTTTGAATGCTTTTATCCCCTCTAAAATGCAAGTTGAAACTTCATCTCCAACACAACAATATTAAGAGGTAGGATTTTTAGGAAGGGATTAGGCCATCAGGGTTGTACTCTAAAGGATGGGATTAGGAACTTTGTGAAAGGAATTGAAAGAGAAACTTTTGCCCTTCGATCTTTGCCTTCTGCTATGTGAGGGTGCAATGTTTGTTCCCTCCAGAAGATGCAGAAACAAGAAACCATCTTCGAAGCAGACAGCAACCAGAAGGCAAACCTACCAGTCCCGTGAGCTGGGACTTCCCAGTATCCAGAACTGTGAGAGACATTTCTATTGTTTATGACTTACCCATCCATGGTACTCTATCTCAGCAGCACAAAAATATGAAGGCAGGCATAGTCTGATTTTAGGGAGCAGAGAATTTCAGATATCGTATCCCACTGCATGACATGATGAAGAGTCATTTAATGTTTTACTGGCTTCTCTTCTTCTTCTATAAAACAGGATTAACAGAATTTTCTCTCTCCTAGATGTCTCTTAGACTGAAAAAGAACATAGCTTTTATTCAAAAAATAACTCCCATACCTTATGCATGTAATATAGATATATTCCTGTAAACACCATTTTGTTTTATTTCACTTTTGTATGAACTTACAAATAAGTTTTTACATTCCAAATGCTCAATTAGGCAAACACTGTAGGACCTTATTTTTTCAGATTCAGCCAGGTGCCTTCCTTAGGACAGCTCTGAATAAAGGGCAACATTAATAACCGTAGATTTCTCTTTACTTATACACAATGAATAATGTGTCTCACCCAAACCCAACATGGAAAATCAACCTTCTCCCTTTCACATTCTTTGCTGATAAATTGCTGAATCACTGTCTGTGGCAGCCAAGTTTAACTCTACTTAGGCATGGCTCACTGAGGATTGTCAGGGACACACAATGTCCCTCTGCTATTTCTAGATAATAGCAACAGAAGAGCAGCCCAATGCTGCACTCAGAACAGCTACCCATGAGCATGCTTTCCCACCCCAACCCCCACAAAACTGGCAGAGACTACGTTTGTTTTTGTACACTACAGATTATGCAATTTGGGCAAAACGTATACACCTTGAAAAATCATGTGTTGAGACTCTAAACTGTAAGATGATGAAATGCACATAACCTTGTTCACCAGTCAAGAGCAGCACATATCAATCTGAAGAAATGACTAAATAAAGGAATAAATGATTGCACAGTGAAAAAGATTCCTCAGCGGCTTCCCTTGAGGTATGCTCCAAGCTATATTTCAGGACTACTGTGAGGAAAATTTTGACAATTAAGATTTTCCTTATCTTGAATTAAACCTAAACTACAGGCAGCAGATAAACTCTAGTTTCCTTAGAACTTACTGGAAATGGAAGCAACATTTTGCTAGTAGTGGGAACAAGTCACTTTAACATGACCCTTTAAATGTCTTGGATAACTCCTTCTTATTCATTAGCATTAGACATTATAATATAGTTTGTGTTTATGAATATTCAATAATACATAGATTATTTTACAGACCAAGAATATTTTCTTTTCCAAGAGAGGAGGCAGCGTAAGCTCTGGTGTGGCCTGTCTCAATCGGTTTGAACACCTTATTAACAGCATGATTCTCAGCACACTAAGCAAACTTTTTGAGCATCAGTTTCTTCCACTATAATAAAAGAATAGTTAAAGTACCTACACTACCTATAGATTATGAGGATGAAATAATATGAAACGTCATAATAATAACATAAAATATATAAATAATAGGTGATGTGGTGCCTAATAGGAAATGTTTGGGGATTTGAGGTACAGTACAAAGTATAAGGATTTGTCCTCTTTTATTATTTATATTAAAATACTATCTAATTGAATGCTTATTTTTAAGAGTCAAGAGAAGGGTTTATTAGAGATATAGGATGCACTCAAGAGCAGAGTGTGAGTGCTCAGAGAAATGGGACACACAACAGTTAGAAACGGGATATTTTGTGTATTTTGGATGGTGGAAATCTGTGGAATTTGGTCATCTATAGTTTTAGTCTTGTCTAGTGGGTGGAAGAGGATGGCTCACCCACAGCAAGATAATGGTCCATTCATATGGGAAATTCTAACCCACTTGTTGATTGACACCGGTCTCGCTTTGACTTGATTTTAAACACTCAACAAGAAAGAGTAACCAAAATTATATGTTATATATGATATACTACATATATCATATATAATATATATGCGAATGTTTTTAAATGCTTCTCAGCTGTGTCTTAAAGTCTCCTAATGATGTAGAGATTGTAGTCATACATTTTATTTGTCACAATGGGTGACATATTTAGACCTACAGTACTGTGCTTCATTTCAGTTGTTCATTACTAATTCTTTTAAATGATCAGTCACCATCTTTACATCTTTTTACTAATGTCTAGTTAACCTTTCTTAACACTGCATCACTTAGAGATATGACTGTATTTTAAAAAGGTAGCATTTCCAACAGTGAAGCTATTCTTTTATTAATTTATACATTAAAAATGTATATTTTTATATGTTTATTTATTTGATGAGATAAGGTTTCACTGCACTGTTCAGGCTGGGCTTGAACTCACTTCACGGCTGATGCAGGCCTCGAATTCATGGCAATCTTCTGCCTCAGCCTCCAAGTGCTGGGTTATAGGAGTGCACCACTGCACCTGGTGGAAAATGCATTTTTAAAGAAGGGTACCAAGAGCATTATTAGAAATTTTTCACATTATAGAAATTATTAAGACAATTTTCTGTACTATTTAGAGGGAAAATTAATTTTTTTAGTTATGAAGATTCTAGTTTAAAATGATCCTCATCTAATATCTTTGAATATCCTCTTTAATTATGGAAATAAAAATTCCTGGTATTGACGAGATATTGCATGTATTAGAACAATCGTATTATGTGTTCCCACTACCTTCTGTTTTCCTCCACCATGTCTAAGGCAGGCAAATTTGAAGATATGACTGCTCATTTATTTAGATTATATCTTAAATCTCTTGAAATCTCTGGAGGCCAATATAGATAATAATCATATATTGTGAAGGTTGATTAAGTGTATAACTTAGAAAATGGTCACATTTTTTATCTTTATCTTAACTTGATATTGTACTAAAATATTGTTATTTGGTATCTACACTCTAGGAAGGAATGAAAACTTATTGCTATCATAAAAGTTAACTATTAAACTCAAGAATAGAAAACATGATAAAATAAGATTTTTTTCATTATAGAATTTGAGATCAGTTGTTGAATTAATAAACAATTTTTCATAGCTAGGAATTCATTCAGAATAAAATAATCTTGTCCTTGATTCTAGCTGTATCCATAATGATTTTTAGAACAGTGTGATAGAAACAACTGAAATGTACATAATAGAAAACTGGTTAGATGTTAAAGAGTCTTCAATAGATAAAATGTTACTGTATCATAAGTATGTTACATAAAGATGCTCAATATAATGGAAAATTCATATTTTAAGGGGAAGAGTAGCTGAACAGAATAGCATAAATAGTATAGAATTTCCGAGGGTTTAATTATTTGAATTAATACATGGATAAAAATACACACGTTGAAATACCATAAGAATTCATTTTCAAGTGAAATTATATTAAGAGTTAGAATTGAGAGTGACTTTTATACTGATCCATGTTTAAAAATTACCTATAAGGCATTTTAAAATGAAGATACTGTGAAAACAACTGGATAAGCATGGCATTTGGATTTCAATCCAGACACATTTTTATTTTTGTCTTTCACTAGTCTTTGAAACTTTTTCAACTAGATGAAAATATTACCAGCCTTAAGACTTTGTTGCTTATTCTTTATTAATACCCTTCAAGTCACTTTAAAATACAAACACATTTTCTCTAGAAATAGTCGAGACTCGGGTTGTTTGGTTAGTTTTCTTCTTTGCTAGAGTAAGAATTAATGCTATTACTTTTCCTCTTGGCATTGGTTTAGCTGTATTCCACAATTTTGCTTTGTTTTTAAACAGGTTGAGATATAGTTCACAAATCATACAATTCATCCATTTCAAGTGTACAATACAATGGTGCTTAGTACCCTCACAAAACTGTTAAACCATTACTATAGTAACATTTAGGGCAGTTTTGTCATCCAGGAAACATACTCCATAACCATTTTTGTAGTCATTCCCTCTTTCCCTTTTGCCCCTTTTTTTTGTCTTCTCTATCCTACCCATTGACCCCAAGCACTCATTTACCTATTCGCCCATTCTAGACATTCAAAAATATTCCTCCTGTCCAACAGTCTACCTTTTGAACTCTTCTCCTGTTTCCTAGCACTAAAGACTTTTGTAACTTGTATTTTACTGTCTAATTTTAGGGAATCATCTATTTTACTTTCCACATATGAGTGAAAATATCCTCTTTATGATACCAGTTGTTTTAAAGTGGTTGCATTTGGTTTATGACCAAGATGACACTTATACTGATGAGTGCATCATGGACAACCTCTGTTGTTTAGTGCTATGTTTTCTTTTGCATTATTTTATTGCTATTCAATATACCTCTTTTTCTTAGTAGTTTTCATTGCTCTGAGATCTACTTGGTTTGACTTTAACATAGGCTCTATTTCAATTTTTATTAATGTTATTATGAAACATTTTTATTATTTTAGCTTTAACCTATCAATTTTTATATTTGATCTGAGTTCTTATAAATATTGCAAGGATGAGTAATATTTTTTCTAATCTGCCAATTTTTGCTTTATAATAATTCAATTTATATTTAAAATAACTATTGCCATAATAAGACCTAAATTTCCCCTTTTATTATTTGTTTTTGTTTCCTCTGATTTGTGTTCCTCTGTCTCTCTCAAGTTCTTGATTTGCTGTGGGTTACATGCTACACCAATTTTTAAGAATTACTTCCTATTTTATTCATAATTCTTTTGAAATTATTATTTTGAATAATTTTCTTGGTGGCTGATGTCTTAAATATTCATACACTGCTTATCACAAATGTCCTCAACATTTCACCACCTTTAGTGAAGTACTAAAAACTGATTTTCTTTAGCCCTTTATTATCTATGCTTTTTAAATATCCTTATTTGAAATATTTTTACATGTACAGCCTATCACAACAGATGGTGTTATAATTTTGTCCATTATTTCCTTTAGAAATGGCTCATTGATTAGAAGTTTTCCAGGTCTTTCATCCCTTGAACAAAGAATTGGACAAGATGAGTCAAAAATGGTGCCAAAACTGTATTAGAAAAGAGGGATGAAGCAGTAAAGCAAGAACTACCTCTATAGAGTGACCTTGGGCCAAAGAGAAGAAAAGATAAAAGCACAATAAAAATGCAGTCTGTGTCTAAAGGGTTCCTCCTGGCATATCATCTCTTTTATGGCGTCCACATCTTGCAGGAGCTTGGGAGATGTCCCACATATGGGGCCCTGGGAATTATTTGATGGTTGTCCTGGAATCTTGTAACTGACAGATCCTGCATATTTTCTCGGTCGGCTTTGCCATACCCTACCTTCTGTATCAATAATGGTGTTGAAATGATTTAGTGATTCATGAGGAGAAGGGCAATCTATCATTTTTATCCTTCATTTTACCAGTCACTTGTCTTCCTTTTTGTGATCATTTTCTTTCTGGTTCATAAGCTTCCTTTAGCTATTATTTAAGTGTAGACTCTTAAGGAAAAATGGTTTTCATTTTTCTGAGAATGTCTTTGCTTCTGAAAAAAGTTTCACCAGGTATAAAATTTAAAGTTGCAATTCTTTTTTGTTTCTTCAACACGAAAATGTTTGGGCACTCTTTTTGAGTTCTCTGGCTTCTGAAGAAAATTCATCGCCCTTTGAATTGAGGATCTCCTATATATAATGCATTGCTTATCTCTGGTTCCTTTATGACTCTTTGTCTTAATTTTTAGAAGTTTAGTTATAATGTGTTTTTGCTCAACTTTAATAAGTTTTATTATTAATTTGTACTGCAGTTTACTGATTGTTTTCTATTCTCATTTCCATTCTACCTTTGAGTTTATCCAGTGTGTTTTCTTGTCCTTGTTATAGTTATATATTATTTCATTGTCCTTACTGTACTTTTATAATTTCCATGTTAATAAATGTTTACTTTGCTGAGGTTCTATTTTTTATTTGTTTCCATCCAAGGAAGTAATTTTATCAGTGTAGCTTTAAAATAATCTTCTCAGTATACTAGTATATATGACTCCTCCTGTACATCATTTGGGCAGTGCCACTAGGAAAGAGAAATATCTGCCCAGGTCACCTTCTACCAGCAAGTGCAAGACCAGGCATGCCTGGAACTGTGGTTTATGGATTTCCTTCTGTTGTTGGATGGAGGGCCATCCTAGACCTTCTTTCACAGCTAGGTAGAGAGCATGGAGAAACTGAACTTGATTGCTTTCTACCAGTAAGCAGAAAGCCAAAAGATGCCCATGCTGAATTTTCTCTGCTGTTGGGTAAAGGGTGGGGAGTTATAGGGTCTAGATAGCTCACCATATTGAATGACAGGTCTAAAGATAGTGATCCTGGGTTGCCTTCTTCCTCTGAGTAGTGGTTAGGAGACACTAGGCCTGCAGGTGCCCCTAGGGACAACAGCAAGGGGTTGCTTCTGCCAGTGGGTATGGAACATGGATTAAACATACATATTTTAAGACTATTTAATGGGCTCTGTGTTAGTTACTTTTCCCTCTTTGCTATGACAAAATACCTAACACCGTAAGTTAAACAGGGAAAGGTTCATTTCGTTCACAGTTTGTGGAGATTTCAGTTCATACTCAGATGGCTCCAAGACAGGGTGGCATGGCAGAAGGGCAACAGTTCATGGTGGTGGAAGACAGCAAAAGCAGTAAAAGCAAAAGGAAAGAGGGAGCCTCTTTGCTGTCCCTAATATTGTATGTAGGCTACCCACCCTAGTGTGAGTGTAGCATTCACAGGTCCAATCCCAGAACTAGACAATGAGCCAATCATAAACTCTAGATTCACTCACCTTTTAAAAACCTGCCCCCCATTACTGCATGAGGTTTGGAGGGATATCCACACACAAACCATCCTTCTCAGCAATCCATGAATCTTACATTATTCTCAGTACTATTCTTCCTGTATTGGCTTTCTACTTATTATGATGACATTTTATTTATAAATATTATTTCAAAGTCAAAATTATCCCATTTTGTGCTGATTTTACCAGTTAGTGTCATTTTGATAATATTTTGCAGTCTTCAGCTCCCATGACAATATTGGCAATATGAAAAATGAGAAAAAATTAAAGAGTACAATCATTACTGGATATTAATCTGGCAAATTAATACTAAGAAGAGAACTTGCTTTAAATTTCTTACATGAATAATAGACTTAATTGCCTATATTTGTTGTTTTAGCAAAAAGTAAAAAGAAATAATAATTGTTCCAAAAAGATAGTTCTAATAACTGTGGATTGCTTATCTCTCAAGCTTGTTTAATTCTTAAAGTTGTTATTGGTTCCAGACACTTAAAATGACCAAAGACCAAGCAATTTACTCAGTAAATATTAATTCAACAAATATTTGTAGATTACCTTCTTTGTAGACTAGATATTAGTCTGCTTTAAGAAAAATAGGTTTTCATTTCTGCAGAATATGGCACACTACCCATTCTGTTTTTCCTGAGTCACTTCTCATTTGTTCTTTTGGTTGAGTAAACAGCCCATTTAACCTTGATAGATTCCATATACTCTGTGGCATCTCAGTTTATTTCCTAATAGAAAAATCAGTATCCAGTGCTACAGTATTGGTGCCAAAGTGGCAGGTGTCCTGGAAGTGCCCTGGGAGGCTCACTGACAGCTGGCAGGGCTGTGGGTAATAAACACAGTCAAGTTCACCCTCTCAAGATCCTCAAATTAAGGAAGCAGGAGGGTGTATTATAGCAATTACCCAGCCACACCAGCATTTAGACCTGGTTATTTCTTCACCACACCCATTGATTGCCTAACTTTACCCGAAGTAACTGCTGTTTAATCTGAAATGTTATCTATAAAATTACTAAAATTTTATTTTTGAAAAGCAGCACACATATTTGTACTTCAGGGAAAATGCTGAGGGTAGCTTGCAAATGCCACACATTTCTTAACATTGGGAAACCTTCGTTCAGTTGAAATACTGTCACATTTAATAGCTATCTAGACTTGTACATTTAAAAGATTTAGAGTACATTGTATTTGCTACATAATGGGTAAATATGCAGTATTCATATTTTTAAAAACTACAAGCAAAGGCAGGAAAGTCATTGGTTGGACAGGATGGAGAGCTTCCACAAATCTTCCACACAGCATGTTCCTGCAATAATAACACACAAGTTCTCTTGGTTCTTTTCTGGCTAAGTTAAGGTTAGTATCTTCATTTCTTTTTTACTTTTTTATTCTATGAAAAAATGAAACACAATTTCATAGCAATATGATAAGGAAATAACAGTAGCTACCCCATGGATCATTATCTTCAAAGTAAGTTACTTGATACTATGGCATATATTTAGATGTCCCCCCAAGGCCTCATGAAGTCATATGTGGGGCTTTTCAGAGATGGCTGGATATAGACTGTGTAATGCTGACTCAAGGATGTGATGTTTTCATTGATCCATGGTGTGACACTAGAGTTAATGGTGACCTATCCTGGATGCAAAAGCTACCCATCCCAAGGGTAGGATCTAATGAACAGAAAGAGGACAGCTGCTGTCGCTTACTGCTTTGCTGATTTACTACTTTGCTACTTGCTGCCTTGTGCCTGCCATGAGTTGTTTCTCTTTGCAATGCTTCTCTGCCATGCCACCCTGCCTGGAGCCAGCCAGCTATGAACTAAAACCTCCATAAACTGTGAGCCAAAATAAGCCTTTTCTCCTTTAATTTTGGGGGTTGGGTATTTTTTCTCAGCAATGAGAAAAATAACTGAGAGACTTGGAGTAAAAGACATAAACCAGAAAGATTCTTGCATAAAAGGAGCAGATAATAACACAAAACTTTCTTTTCAATGAACTAAGATAAACTAGTGGTATAAATGAAACTAATTATCATGTACATTAAAGTATTTTTTAAACAATGAAATATATAATTTGGGCAACTGTTTGAACTTTCCTCTATTTTCTACTTATCCCTATTTTGTTCTCTCTCCATGTGGTGGATTAACTAATGGTCAACTTGTAACACCTAACTGAACTGAATCAGTGTGGTTTTGGGTGTGGAAGACCCACTCAAGGACTGTTGCCAACAGCATAAAAAGAGAACTGGAGAAGAAGATGATATGCTGTTGATGCTCCTGGAGAAGTTTGTTGTGCTGGTTTTTCTGATATGAACTCAACTGTTTTCATCATTAATGGAGCTTAGGTTCTCACTGTCACAGGATGGCTGTGGTTCTTCTTGAGGGCACTCTGGCTCCTACCTTGAGCATTGCTTCCTGGCTCCAGTACAGATTCCTCAGCCTGGTGTCACAGATCCTTCATTCTACTGTTGCAGACTTTCTAGCTTCCACCACTGACCTTCAGGCCTTCCTGCTGTATGAGACATTGTTGTGGGCTCTAGACCTCCAGTTGGACTCATGGAGCACATTGCCATGGGCTCTATGTCTTCAGCTGAACTCATGCAGGACATTGCTATGAGATCCAGACCCTCAGATGGATTCTTTGGGTCTCTAGTGTGTGGACAGATCTCTTGTACTCCTCTGCATTTGACATTTTTGGGTGAATAATATAAAATAATCCTATAAATTATGTGTCCTGTATCAAATCTATTGCTTTGCAAACTGACTACAATATATGTATTCCTGTAATATGCTGATTTTAACTCTTTTGGGAAACATCTATAAGGGGGATAGATAGCTGGGTCAAATTGAATTTATACTTTCAGTTTTTTGAGAAATCTCTATACTGATTCCATAGTGGTTGTACTTTACATTACCACCAACAATCTAAAAGAATTCCTTTTTTCCCACACTTTCATTAGCATTCGTTATATTTAGATTTTTTTGTGTTTCTGTAATAAGATGTTATCTCAATGTAGTTTTAATTTGCAATTTTGATGGCCAGCAATGATGAGCATTTTGTCAGGTATATATTATGTGTTTGTGCTTCTTTTTCTGAGAAGTTTCTATTCATTGCAGTTGTCCATTTTTAATTGAATCGTTTATTTTGGAGTGTCTAATTTTTTGGAGTTCTTTATATATTCTTGATGATATTCTTCTGTCCATGAAATAGCTAGAAAAAAATGTTATTGCCATTCTTCAGATTATCTCTTTACTCTGATTTTTCTTTTGCTTGAAGAAGTTTTTAGTTTGATATGATCACATTTGTGGATTTCAGGTATTATTTTCTGTGTGGGGTTCTGCGCAGAAATACCTTGCATATACATATGTCTTCAGAATTTTACCTATTTTATCTTCCAGAAGATTAATTATTTCTAATTTAATATTTAGACCTTTGATTCATTTTTATCTTAATTTACACGATGAGTTACATAATTCTAGATTCAATCTTCTGCATGTGTATATCCAATTTTCCCAGAACCATTTATTAAAGAGACTATCTTTCTTCCAGTGTATGTTCTTTGGGTCCTTTGTCAAAGTTAAAACATGTTTATGTGCCTGGGACAATTGCTGTTGCTCCTATTCTGCTCTGTTGATCCACATGCCTGTTTTTGTGCCAGTACTATATTGTTTTAATCATCGTAGCTTTACAGTATAACTTCAAGTCTGGGATTGTGATGCCACCTGCTTTGCTTTTGTTATTCAGAAGCACTTTTGCTGTTATGGGTCTCGACTGATGCAATATAAATTTTAGGATTGTTTCCTCTAGTTTTGTGGAAAGTACATTGGTTCTTTGATTGGGATTTAAATAAATCAGTGTATCAGTTTTGGAAGTATAACAAGGTTGACTCTGCCATTCCAGGAACAGTGAATATCTTTGCATTTTCTGACTTCTTCTTCAATTTACTTTTTCAAAGTGATTCAATTTTCATTGTAGAGGTCTTTAACTTCCTTGGTTAGCTTAATACCTAAGCACTTAATTTTTTGATGTTATTGTGAATGACATGGTCTTCCTAATTGCACTTTCAGTCAGTTCATTATTAGTGTATAGGAATGCTATTAATGTCTGTGTGTTTACTTTGTGTACTGCATCACTGCTGAATTTGATTATTAAGTCTAGGAGTCATTTGGTGTAGTTTTTGGGTCTTGTAAGTAAAGAATCCTGTCATCTGCAACTAATGATATTTTGAATTTGGTCATTGTTATATGCATCCTTTTTTTTCTTTCTCTTTTCTGATTGTTCTGACCATTTCAAGGACTATATTGAACAGGCATTGTAATAATGGATATCCTTACTTTGTTCCTGAATTCAGAGGAAAGACTTTCAGCCTTTCCTTATTAAATATAATGTTAGAAGTAGGTTGGTCATCAAGGCTTTTATCATGTTGTGATCATGATCTACTGGGATACATGATTAGAGATTAAAAGATAGCCTACAGGGCCACAAGTTCAAGTAGGATCAAAAACATTGCCTTAAGGAATGAATGCTCTGGCTTCATCCTTCCTACACTCTGATTTATTACTTAGATTGGCCCTAAGGTCACTTATGAAACAGATCACCCTGAGCTTATCCTTTTACCTTCTTTTCTTTCCTCTTCCTTCTACCTGAATTCCTGCACTCATATCCTTCCTTTGTCCTTCATCCTTGCTTCCTGTTCTATCAACAAAAGGTCACAGAAGTTTCAATTTAGGACTATCCTTATGAGACTCTCTCACACTGAGGGGTCTCAGTTAATGGAAGTTCTTCTGGACCGTCTTGGAGTTTGAATTGGACATTGACTCTCGGTACTCCTTCATCCTTTGTGCTCTGACATAGTCATGAACTATGACATAGGACAGTCTGTTATATCTATTAAGTCCATTTGTCCAAAGATTTGGTTCAACTTTGATATTTCTTCATTTTTCCATTTAATTGATCTGTCTATTTGTGATAGCAGGATATTGAGATTACCACACTACAATTGTATTGAGGTAGATTTGATATTTTATGCCCACTTGAGTTTATGAAGTTGGGTGCACTGTGGTTTGGCACATATATGATAATACTTATCTTTCTGTTGAACAATTACATTGACCAATGTGGTATAGAGTAGCCTGCTTCTAAAAGTTGCCCAACAACTAAACATTACCAGGTTCTAGGTCACTTGCTTCTCCCTCTGGAGTTAGATTCCAGGTTCTTCTGGTCTCAAAAAAAAAACTGAACAAAAGGAACAAAAAGGCAGTGGTCAAGTTTATTCGACAAAATAAAAGTGAAGAGTGAGGGAGAAATTAACTCTGCAATACAAGTTTGGGCCAAATAAAAGAGGGAAAACAAAGATATAAGAACACTCTGGAAGAGGCAGGGTGGATTATCATGAGGAAAAACCATGAAAGCAAGTTCTCTTTGGCATCAGTATATGTCTTTAATGCTGCCCAAATGTCCGGGAAATCCATGAGAACTTCTACATATGGGTCCTAGAGGTGATGCAGGGATCCCACACCTCAGGCTGGTGTCAGGTCTAGGCCACCCTATTGAAAACCAGCTCAAGTTGTCATAAGAAGTTTATGTGCAGGGCTTTTGGAACTGCTGTGTTCCATTAGGTCCACAACCAGCTTTGTCATGCCTTAATCTCCTGTCTCAAATACATAATCTCCTCTGCCTTTTTTGATCAGCTTTGGTTTGAAATCCACTTTGAATACAGGATAGCTACGCATGCTTGTTTTTAGGCTCTTGTTCCATGAAATATTATTTCCCATCCTTTGATTTTTAAGCTATGAATTTCTGTTTCACATTAAATGTTTTATGTATATAACATATCAGATTTTGTTTCTTGATCCATTCCGCTAATCTGCATCTTTTGATTGATGAATTGAGTCCATTTACATGGATAGTTATAATTGATAAGTGTTGAGTTGATCTTGTCACTGTATTAATCTCTTGTTACAGTTGTGCTTCCTTTTCCTTCTACTTAATTGCTAGTCCTACCTGTTGTATTCATTTTTTGGACCTTTTGGCACTGTTAACTTCATTTTGTCCTTCTAGTATATTCTTGAGAATATTTTGGAGTATTGCTTTCCCAGTCATGAATTTCTTTAGATTTCCTTTAAAATGGAAGTATCTTACTTCTCCATCAATTTTGAAAGATATTTTCACAGGATATTACAGGCTGAGTGGGAAGTTTTCTTCAAGAGCTTGAAACACTCCCATTTCATACTTTCCTTGCCTTTAAACTCTATGGAGAGAAATCTGCTATAATTCAGATAGGTTTTCCTCTTTTTATAGGTGATTTGCTGTTTTTCTCTAGCAGCCTTTAAGTTTCTATTTTTATGCTGTATTTCTGACATTTTAATTATTATGTGAAGTGGTTTCTTTGTTTTTGTTTTGTTTTGATTTGTTTTCCTTGATCATGCCCATTCAGAGTTCTATGTGCTCCACTTATATATATGTTAAGTTCTTTTTTAATGTCTGGAAAGTTTTCTGCTATTATTTGTGTAAACGGATTGCTTTAAAATGTCCTTTGTGCACCTTCTGATTTTTCACTAATTTCAGTTACTCTTATATTTCTTTACATAGAGTCCTAGAGGTATTATTAGATCTATTTTTCATGTTCTTTTGTTTTTAAAGAATTTCTCATTAATTGATCATTAACTATAGCCCTGTCCTCTATTCCAGACAGTCTGTCTTAATGTTAGTCACTTTTGTTAACCATACTATCATGTTTTTGATCTCCTGGATTTCTGTTTGAACCTTTCTTATGGACTCTCTCTCTGTCTCTTTCATTTATTTATTTTTGTTTAGTATTCATGTTTTGCATCCCTTTCTTTAGTTCTGCTATCTATTTACTAGTGTATTCCCTAGACTAGAATCACTGATCATTCATTTCATCTTCTGATTAATTATGTCTTCATTAAATTCACCAAGCATAGGGCTGTGGATGTAGCTCGGTGGCACAGTGCCTGTCTGGCAAGCACAAAGTCCTGGGTTCAATTCCTGGTACAAAAAAAAAATCAGATCACCAAGCAGCTTCTTGAACTGTTTTAACTTGATTGATACCCTTTCAGACCTATCAGTTCTGTAGCTTATGATTTCTTTCTTCTCAGTACCCTATGAACTGGTCTTGGTGGAGTTGGAAGTTTTGGCGTTATTTTGTTGCTTTGTCTTCTCATTTTTCTAGTTTTTTTTGTTTGGTTTCTTTTGTTTTGTTTGTTTTTTTTTTTTTGTGCTGAGTTTCATACATTCTTTGGCACAATGCCCCATTCTTTGAAATCAAGCCATAAGTATTGTTTATGATCCTCAGACAACCCAGATATTAACATAGAGAGAAAACCAATTGCCAGTTAGTGCTATGTTACCTTTGCTACTGTAGTAAGTTCAGTGACAGCAATAGCATAAAATGTCAACCAGATATTGATAAACCCTAGGAAGCATTCATCAATAGCCCTTACTCTTAACAAAGAAGACTATAATTTTAGTGAAGACAATTAGGCTACCTTTATATTGACCTATCATACTTCAAATTATTAATTTCTGCTGAATGTAGGCAGCAGTGCCACAACTCAAACATACCAGTAGACTAAATGCTCTTTAGGATCATGCCCTCTGATGAATACTTCCACCTAATGTAGCCTCCCATAATAGATTTCAGGCCCCATGATCTGATCTCAGGTCTCCCAGGGGGTCACAAGTGATGCCCATTTATCTGTAACCTTCTTCAAGCCTATCTACTACTCTGCTGGCCTCTGTGGTAGGATATCACTTCAGTCCTAAAATGACTCTCTCCTGGGTGTTGTTATTTTTTTCAGTCAGGTTGTTCTGTTGGTTGTCATCTCTGTTGCCCTGTGCTATAGAGACTACAAGGGCTGGGGGCAGAGCACATGATTCCACATCTTTTTAAAGGGATTTTTGGAGCACTGTGCAATCAAATCTTCAGCAATAACATACAGTTTCAGATTTTGGTGTCTCACATCCCTGTTCAAGGCTCTTGATTGCGAGTATTTTCTGTCCAAAAGTTGAGTCTTTAGACTCAACAATTCCAACAGAATACTTAGCCCAATTAACTCCCTCATCATTCTCCTTCCTTTCTTTCTCATTGCCACCAAGTTTAATTGGCACGTAACATGGATAACTCTACCTAGGTACACCCACAAGAAGCTAGGAAATCAAAATAAGCCATTATTGAGATTAAGTTTTAGAGTACAATGAATGCATGGGATAGATGCTAGCAAACTTCGTGGTGGATTTGTGGACTTTCATTTTCTTTAAATAGTCATCTATGTGGACTCTTTCCTTTTCTCTGCATCATTAAGATACTTTAAGTAGGGCAGTCATTTTCCTTTGAGGATGTACTCCCTTGGACTGGGAAGATTAAAACAATTGTTATGCCCTTCCTTTGATAGACCAAACTAGAAAACTCAGCAATCTACTAGAGGTAATTAAATAAAGACTATTGATCTGGTAATATTTTCAGCAAGCATCAAATTGTGATGTGCCAGTCTAAAAAGAACATCTGAATCTAGGGTGCCCAGCTATCCTAGTTTGCTTATAAGTGAAAGGGTTTTGAGGAAGTAGGTTTTCAACTTTTGCAACAGCAAAACCCGTGGGGAAACTTGGCCACTTTCCAGCTTCTTTATTTTAGTCGAACTTCTTTCTTTCAGTCTAGCCTTGCCTTTTCCCTTAAGCAAAAGCCCTGAATTTTCAAGTGTTGGGAGTTAATTAAAATTTAAAAATTTTGGGGGTCAAACACAATTCGGATTTGACTCATAGCATCCAAGTTTGTGACTCATCTTCTAAGATGAATGTGGACTGAAGTGAGGAGGGGTGTCAAGCAGACGATACCTGTGCTTTCCTTTCTTAGTCTGAGCCTTAAATCAGGGCAAAAAAAAAATATGAATAATTATGGGTCATCTACATATCCTACCTTACAAATATCAATGGTTACATATAAGTTTTAGGAAAACAAACCTAAATTAATTACAAGCTGTGTCATTTTAGACATTTTTTCTTTATTTTGTATACCCTCCTTGAAAATCCACAAGTGGTGCCTCTGAAGAATAAGATTCACAAGCCCTGCTTGTAGCCAAACTCTTAAAAAGCTAAATCTCTGATCACAACATTTTGCATATTTTGCTGACTTTCCCTGTTGACTTTGTCATCCTTTCCATTCTACCTTCCGGAGTTTACTTATTTTATCATCAAAAACACAGTTTTTCACCCTCAGCATCTTCACAAATCACCTCTTCTGCTAACTTGTTATAAATAACTTTATATGAATAAAAGAAATTTGGAAAAGTGCCTAGATTGTAATGTGTTAATAAATGCTACTATCATCATCGTAATCATGATTAATTAACTGAAACTTGGCTCTGCTCAGAGAACAGAACTATCTTTGTAGTCCTCTCAAGGGAAGGATTTGCTCTTCTCCCTAATGCCTTCATTCTCAAGATATGGCAATGATTGCATCCTTTCAACTACCCATGGGGGTTGGTGGACCACTGTTTGCATGTCCCTCTACAGAAATGCATCCTGTTTTGAAATTCATGTCATCAATCTCATTTCTTCTTCTTTCTTGTCAGTCCCACCACAATCACAGTATCACTGAGAATTTTGGACCTGCCTCAGTGTTTTCCTGCACCCTGATTCCTGTCAGAATCCTAGGGCTCAAAATGAGAACTAGTCATCCATAACAGCTTCTTGCTTTCTTCATCTCTTGTTTTACTGTGTGTTTTTTATTCTCATCATTAGCAAACTGAGAAACCCTAAGCTTCAGTATCCTATGTTCAGACCATAAGTTCCTTTTAAAAATCTCCATTTCAACACTCTTTAGCCTTTTCCATTTCAATGACAACCGCTTTCCTAGAGTTATCCTTCAAGAAAGAAATTGAAGCTACCATGTGAAAACAGCCTTACCTTCCCTCTTTGTACCTTGAAATGGTCTTTCTCCAAGACCATTTGGCTCAAAAGAAACGAAGTCATAGCTTCTTCATTGCTCAGTTAGCTCTGCCACTTGTGTGATTAGTGTATCTCCCTCCTATCCCTTCAAAACAACTGCAAATCATTTATTTTTATCTTTCATTCTCAGTCCTGTTTCCTTGCTGCTTGTTGAATCCTCTCATATCTTTTGCAACTCAAGTAAAACATAAAAATATCTCTAAAATCTCCCACTAGCACCCTATAATGTCTCATTCCTTCATTCTAGCCATAGTTCTTCTAAGCAATATGTATTCCACATCAAACTTCCACACTTCCTATTCCTCCTTAAAGATTTTTCATGTAATTATGCTCAACAATGATTCTATTTAAACAATGCTTGCTTAGCTTATCTAACCTACTTGATACCCAACGAATCATTTTATTTCTTAACATACTCGATTTCAGGAATGTTTAGCTTATCCTTACTTATTCTTTTCCCTTCCCTGTTCAAAGAGGTTAAGTTTATGTATTTACCTGTCTGTTTTCTTCTCATTCTGATCATCAAAGCCTCCTTCATTGTATCCTCTGTAATTTCCCAGTTTTTATACTCAGATCTTTCCTTACAGTAGCCAATATCCTTTACCTCCTCATACATAGCTGCCACAGAATTTACAACTTATATATGAAGACTTAAATTTATACCTGTATATCTGAACTGTCTTCTGAATTCTGGAATCATAACATGTAGTTTTCTTGAGAATTTGTATCTGAATATCCCAGAACCCTGAAAAGAAAACACATACACAGATGATCTTGTCTTCCTAACCTTTTATATTCCTTGTAATTCTTTTAAGAATTCATTCTATTTCTACATAGTGACCTGAAAATCCTCTTAGGATCTTTTGACCTTATTCCCTACCTATAATTAGCACTGTTTTGGTTTACATCCTCTGAGAAGCAGACTCAGACACAGGGTGAGATGTGTAAGACAATATTGAGGGGAAAACCTGTGAAAGATAAAGAGGTGAGAGAAGGAATTAGGAAAAGTTAGGAGCTTTAGGCTGCAATGCAGCCATGACATGTGGAAAAGAATGTATCCTAGTCTCTTTGGTCTGTTGTAACAGAATACATAGTCTGTCTATGTCTATAACAAACAAATATTTATTTCTTACAGTTCTGGAGGCTGGGCAATACCATGCTAAAGTGCCACAGATTGATTATTCTTGACTCCTAGATGAGTGACCACCTTCTTGTGTTCATGCCACTAAAGGAGCAAGGAATCTTTCTAGGATCTCCTGGGTAAGAGCAAAAGTACCACTGATAAAAGTTCTATCCTTGTTCCCTAACACTTTACAAAGTCCCAACTGCAGATGCTATGAGGAGAGGAGTAGATATACACATATAAATAAGAAGAGGATCTAAAATTCAATCTGTGGTAGTGAGGGTGGGCGGAAGACTGTGTAGGAAGACAAGAGTGTATCAAAGAGGGCAATGGGGACTTCCAGGCCAAAGTTTAGCTATAGAAGTCTGGTATCTTATCAAAATACCTACATTCATTCTTTTCTCACTCATTTGTTAGCTTGAAACAGGAAATGGAAAGCATAGCCTTGTCTTGAATGAAGTGGTGGAATTACTAGAAAAGAAACTAATTATACTCCACAACTCAGGAGATCTGAGAGATATTCTTTATGGTTCCATCTCCAAACTCTATTCATTTAACCTCCTTAATGTATCAACTGGACCTCTTCTTTCTAATCCATTTCCCTAGGCATGGCCCCATCATCATTTTTCTGGAGCACTAACTGTTCTCCCCACCACTGGTCTTGTTTGCCTTCCTTTCCAGTTAGTTTTCTAAGCAACAGTCAAAATGCTCCTTTTCACATGCAAATCAAATCTGGTCACTCCCCAGCAACCAGATTTCAATCTTTCTCTAGACAATCAGGGATAAAAGCCAAGCTGTTCAGCATGGCAACCAGGATTTGCCAAATATTCTACTGGGCCTGTCTAGCTGCTTCGCTCATCACTTCCTCCTCTTCTCCCAAAATGTGCAAGGTACTCCAAAGATTTAACTTACTATCTTTTTAAATACACTTTCCTAAAAAATCTCAGCTCTCATCCTTTTCACTTTCATCTGTTTGGAGTGGCCACAGTCTTAACCTCCTCCTCCTACCCCATAGCCCAGTTATTAACTGCTACATGGATAATAGTCAATAAACTTCTCTAAATCAATGGTTCTCATCTTGGCTATGCAGGCGCTGGGGAGCTTTAAAACAAAACATCGCTTATACTTGGGTCCCATGCCCAAAGACTCTGATTTAATTAGGCTGGGATATGGCTGGTCATTAAGAATGCAGGAACTCCTAAGGGAATTCTACTGTGTAGCCACAGAAGAATTGAGAAGCCCTGCTTTATGCAAGTTTCTTTCAGAATTTTTAAATTCCTAGCATGAGTTTGGAGTTCCTTCTCTGAGCAGTATTTGAAAATTCTCCTCATAGGTTTATGCATGATCATGTGCCCTGGTACAAATTTCCCTTACCTTACCTGGTACAAGAAAAATTAATAGTTATTATTAGGAGAATAATCTCACAATTCCCACCCCGGATTTGTATAAGTACCTATGAGAACTGATAGAATTTGAATTGAGAAAAAAAATTGCATAAAAGATATTGAGAAAAAAGAATTTGTAGACTTCAATCAGTCATGTTTGCCCCCCAAATATTTACTGGCCCATTCTTAGTCTGATGTGCATTGGAGAAAGTGGTTTCATTCCTCACACAGGTGCAGACACCAAGGACAAGGCTTCTCCTACTCACTGTGTGGCCTCATTAAGAATGCCCTAGTATCTCCTTTTGCTACTGCATGAAGAATTCAGCAGACAAATTCCAGGCTTTTGGGTATGATAAGCAATGAATCGCAAGTGCATACCTGATGGCAATTTACTGATAATGTGCTCAGGACAAGTCCATGCCAACGAAAGTATAGCACAAACAAAAAAGTGGTGCCAGGATGACAGGAAAGTAAAAAGCACTGCATACAGATCAATCAGGCTTTCAGAAGTCAAAGGACATTTACCCCAACTCAGGTGCCTCCCACCGAGTCTTAAAGGAAGATTAACAGGAATAACTGACAGGGTGCTGAGTTATTTCAGGGGCTTTCCAAATACATGCCTGTTCCAGAATTCACTCTGACCTTAACTAAATGTATGAGATGTAATGTGTACCTTTAAACACTTAATAAGGGTCAATTAGGGTAAAAGTGATGGTAAGTCAGGCCAGGAGATCCAAGTGCATGTGGTACGTGTGCTTTTGCCTAGACCTTCAAAGATTTCCTGGATTTTTCTTATGTTATTTTCTACCTTTCTTATGACAATGGAAAGAAGAATGACCCAAGTGTGCTATCCAAACTCACCTGAGAAGAAGAGAGTGATTTCTTCAGCTCCACTATTCTAACTACACTACTAATGTGAGTAGTAAGGCTCATTTTTTTGCAACAAAACCCCGGGTGGTGATGTTTTCTATCTGTCTATAAACTTGCCCTTTGGGGATGTGGCACACAAAAGCTGGTGTCTATTCACTAAACTTAAAGATTAGCACTGTTTTACTCTTGAAATAGAGAAAGAAAAATTACTTTTCAATTCTTCAAGAATGAGCAACCAGAAATTATTATTGCAATAAATTGCACTATCATGTTTTTATCATGTTATGAACTTGATTAGTTTGCTTCTCCACTTCACCACCAAACTCAGGAATATGAGACAAGGGAATCTACGTTTTCATACTATATGTCCTTGGTAAACCAACCCCAATGACTGGCCCACAGTAGGACTTATAAATTGTTCTTTACTGTTCCTTGTTTTCAACTTGGAATTTTTCATACAGTTACCCAATTTTCATTCTCTTTGTTTTTCTAAATAAATTCTATTCTCCATCAGTTAACTTACCATATTCAGAAGAAATCGGAAATATCTATAAATCCTATCATAAAATATCAAGTTGAGTAGCATTAAAGTAGTTATGCTGAAATGAAAAAGTTGAAGATCCAAGTCTCTTAATTTATATAAAAATAATTGACCAGAGAAGAAGATGGAAAGTTAAGCATGATTTCTCTATTCTTTCCCTTCCATAAGTACTCTTTTAAATTAAAATTTATTTTTCTAATGAGAAGAATCGACATTCTTTTCTGTATAGTTTTTTCACTATTGAAAACACATATATATGTCTCTTTTTAATATTTTTCTTCAGAAACCAGAATAAAATTGTATGAAAATGACTTCATCTATTTTACTATTATTCATTCAGTGCCTAGAACAGTGCATAGAAAATAGTACATGCTTGATGTTTTCTGAAGAGTCATAGTCTTTGTTGTGTGAGACATTAATTTGCATTATGGTACATGTGGAAATTAATCACTTGAATAGAAATCAGAATTGTGAATACTGAAATTTTTAAAGAAGTTACTTTTATATGATAAACAGAATAAATCAAATGACTCATTTTTATTTTTAAGAAATTGATAAAAAAATTGATCTCAGCTGGGCGTGGTGGCACATGCCTTTAATCCCAGCACTCGGGAGGCTGAGGTAGGTGGAGCGTTGTGAGTTTGAGGCCAGCTTGGGCCACAACGCGAGCGCAAGGCCGGCCTGAGCTACATAGTGCAACCCTGCCTCACAAAACTAGGGCCGGGAGTCTGGCTCAGCGGCTTAAGTGCCTGCCCTGGCAGGTGTGAGGTTGTGAGTTTGATCCCCAGTGCTGAAAAAAAAAAAAAAATTGATCTCTAATACCATGTTTTTACATAAGTAACAAATTTAGAGTTTTAAATTATTAGCATATACACACTGAGGTGCTCACTTACATATGCACATATATAACCACACTAAAATTGGATGTAACTAAAATATTAATTTTATGTAAACATCATTGGTTAAAAGTCTGAGGCTACACATCAAAGCTATGATTTGGGGCTAAAAATACCAAAAGAGACATGATTTGTTTGAATAGTTACTGAGAATATATACTGTTGAATTAGAGTGGTTTCTGTGGTCCTAATGCCTATGTCTTAACTCTACATTTAATAATAAAATTCTCCAAAGAGAGAAGAAAAATAGGACCTTGTGACTTCACTGTTAAATACTACTAAAACACTTACAGAAGAACTGAGACTAATACTTTTTGAACTATTCCAAAAAATAGAAGAGGGAATATTTAAAAACTTACTTTATGAGGACAACTTTACTATAATAGCAAGCCAGACAAAGAAATAACAAGAAAAGAAAATTACAAGTCATGTCCCTAATGAACAGAGATGTAAAAATCAGCAAAATACTAACAAACCAAACTCAACAGCACATTAAAAGGATCATTCATTATGATCAAGTGAGATTTACTTCCAGGGATACAGGATTGTTCAACACATGAAAATCTGTAAATGTGCTATAAATATGATACATTATGTTTCACAGATTGGAAGATAATAACCATAAGATCATCTAGAAAAAAAGAAACTTGAATATTAATTTAGATGAGTCATATGAAATAATAGGTTAAGAATTTAGTAAGAAAATAAAATTGTTTGACTTAATCTGATTAAAAACAGTTATCTTTCTGAATTAATTTTCCAAACAGTTTGTGCATTTTTTTTGGAAAAACTCTATATGAGACAACCAAAAGCCACTAAAAAAATACATCCAGGAAATGAGTGACTGAATTCTTTAGAGTGATTAGATTCTTGTTCTGGATAAGAAAATTTGGAGGTTGTAAACTTAGGTTTGGGCACTGTCTTAGTTACTTTTCGCTCGTTGCTGAGACAAAATACCTGACACCCAAAGTTAGGGAAGGAAAGGTTTATTCTTACAGTTTCTCAGGAGTTTCAGTCCATAAAGTGGGCTCCAACGCAGCATGGGATGACGGGGCTACAGTTCATGGCGGCTGCAAACTGCAAGCTGCAATCCACACTGGCGAGAGAGAGGGCGGAAGCCAGAAAGCAAGCAAGAGGAAGACCCGCCTTCCCTTATACTGTATCTCAGCTCCACCCCTGGGCGGGTGTAGCAGTCACGTCATTAATCCTGGTGCTAGACAACAACTGATCACAAGCATCAGACTTAGCCCCATCAAAAGTATGAGGACTTGGGAGTACATAGTATATCCTATACAGGCACTGAAACCAAGAGTAAAATCGTAAATGAGGAGAAGACCAGAAGAATGTAGGGCAACCTACCTCCCTGAAGCCTCAGCAATAAACCCACAACAGAGAGGAACCAAGATTCCAGTATGTACGAGACTAGAATAAGAGATCCCAGGGTGGACAAGGCAGAAGCCCCTGTACAGCTCTAAGCCCCACATTAGCGACTTGACGTGTCCTTGGTAAGTTGGGAAGAGCTTTAAATGGGCTTATTTACTGCTGAAGGAAAAATAAAAATAACTGGAAGAATATCAACAATCAAAAACATGATGCAATGCAAATTTCAGAAATGGAATAAAAGAATCAGTCATTTTTATAGTAATTAATAATACCTCAAGACAATTTTTCAATAATAAAGGGAAATAATTTTAAAAGCATACAGGCAGAAAAAACAAATTACCTATAAAAGAAAAAAATCTAGCTGATGGCATTTTTTTTAAATTAACATCAGTGGGAAACAGCAACATCATTCTAGACCATCATGAAGGAAGATGGTTTTACCTAGGAAATGTACTTACATTCAGTGTGATAAGTAGTTTTCAACATGAAAAACTTCCAAAAAGAATTTTTCACTTAGATTAATTAAAATTAAAAACATTTCTTGAAGATATATGTAACCATTTGAAAGATGACTCTAGTATAAGAACCTAAGAATGAGACAGAATATGAAAGATTGCAGAGAAGCATAAGTTTCAGTTAAATATAGAAACAGGTCAGCAAATACAGTAAGCTACCCCAGAAAAGATAATTTATACCAGTAACTGCTATAGTGCAAAAAACAAAACAAACATGCATAGACTCCCATCCAAGTGCAAAATGCCTTAAAAAACTTATATGTAGTCATTTGGAATATTTTTCCAAGGCTAGTCTAAAAAAATTGAGATATAGATGTTACATCCACAAGGATATTCTTCACATCTTAACTTATTGTAAAAAAAAAACTCAACTAAGTACACAATTGTAGAACAAGAACCCAATTACACATTGCAGGTTTATGCCACTATTAAAATCATATCTGAAAACTGTTTAATGAAACATAATACTGCACGGGCTACAAGGAATGTAGAGAAAGCAATGAAGAATATATATGGCTCTAATTTTATACATCAAACAGAAAAATGTAGGCCCTTGCACATATCTTTTATGATATGCACATAAATAAAATTTTATCAAGGATTATAGGCAATTGTTATTTTTTTCTCTTTATAATTTGCTTGTATCATTTGTATTTCAATCAATGAACATGAATGATTCTATAAAGGTAAAATTATTAATTTTAAAATACTGAATGAAATTTTATGGTGATTGCTAAAATGTGTAAACATTGCACAGACCGTGTAGTTATTCCATGAATTCTTTAAACAGAAGAATAGATTTTTTTTTGGAAACTATACAAACTACACTTAGTTGGCAAACTACTGTAATAGTGTAGAGATCCCAGGAAGTAAGAAAATAAATATAAAGAGCTAGCATTTAAATCCCATTCTGACACAAGTAGTTGTTTGATCATGAGACAATTAAATTACATTTTCTGATTCAGATTCCTGTGTAATTCAGAAGTTGTAAGGCTTATCTCATAGAGTGGTTGTGACTAACCCATCATCTGGGGTGTGGACCTAACTAAAGTCCTTTGCTTAGAATTGAGTCTCAATAACTATTAGTTTCAAGTAAAGATAAAATCCCTCGAGAGCAGAGAATCTTGCAAGTTTAAGCAAATGCAACTTCCCCACATCTATGTCTAAACATATATTACTACTACTAAAAAAACAAAAATAGTATTTACTCATAATTATCTGTAAAGTTGTATGTTGAGAGATTTATATAAATTAACTTATGAATCTCCTTTATAATTTTAAGATAGGTACCATGATTACTACTATGCTTGAGATGAGAAAACTGGCACACAGTTCAATTTAATAACATGTTAGAGATTTGAACTTGACCCAAGCAACCTGAGTCCTGACTAAAACATGGCTCCTATTTTTGAGACTACCCTATTACAGAATGTCTTTCAGCTCCGCTGTTGGACTGATAAAAATACATATAAAGAACATAGCCAGTTGGAACACTTGCAAGCAGATTTGATTAATAGGTAAAGAACAACAGTTATATACTTTGAAAGGAAAAGATTAAATGTAATTTAAATGCCACAGGACAGATCCAGAAGTAAGTGATTATCCTGTTGGCACACAGTTAGTGTGCAATAAGCATTTATTGAAAATTATTTGAATTTATCAGATGAAAAGGCAATCACATCAGAATAATTTGAAATAGTTCCAAAATTGCTGTGATACAAAATTGCTGAACAACCGGATGACAAGTAATTAAATTGAGACAATAATACAAAGATCTACCAACTAAAAATGTCCAGACTGGTGAATTTACTGCTGAATTCTATTAAATCTCTAAGGACTTCTCAAATTCTTCAATGAAATTGAAAGGGACAGAGTGTTTCCAAACTCTTTCATAGAAGCCAACAACAATCTGATCTCCAAACCAGAAAAAGACCCATCTAAAAAAGAAAACTACAAACCATTCTCCGTAATGAACATAGTAGCAAAAATCCTCGACAACACATTAGCAAATAAAATACATTACTAAGTTTCATCCCAGAGTTGCAAGGATGGTTCAACATATGCAAATCAATAATATACTACATAAACAGAAGCAAGGACAAAAATCACATAATCATATCAATGGATGCAGAAAAGACTTTTGACAAAATCCAACACCCCTTCATAATAAAAAGCCTTGAAGAATATACGTATAAAAGAGCATACTTAAATTTGATAAAATGTGCTTATAACAAACCAATGCCCAATATCATATTCAATGAAAAAAACACTGAAAACATTCCTTCTAAAATTAAGAACAAGACAAGGATGCCCATTATCTCCACTTCTATTCAACACGGTACTTGAAGTATTAGGCAGAGCAATCAAGCACGAGAAATAAATACAGGGGATACTTATAGGAAAAGAAGAATTCACATTATCATTATTTGCAAGTGACATGAGACTTTACATAGAAGACCCAAAGAATTCTAGGAAAAACCTTGTAGAATTGATGGAGACCACTTTGAAGTGGTACTGAGACTTTAGAATTATCAGTTAGCTTTGCATATTAACTTATGAGTTTGTATGAGGCCTGAGTGACTTATCTGATGAGCCAGCATTTGGCATGCAGAAACACAACTCTCCACACCAATGGTCAGGGCAGAGGCTTGTAGCAGCCTGTGACACTGTGATGTCTCTGATGGCAAGATAACACTTCAGCTGAGTACACTAATCCTCACTCAGCTCCAAGGCAATAACTGCCAATCTTAGAGAGAAAACAGTTCTCTTATCAAGCAGAGATTTACTGCTTGGAATGTCTTCGATGCATTTTCACAAGGCCTTGCTCACCATTGCGTCTTCTGTCTCAGCTATGCTCTGTACTTTTCTGCACCCTTCTGATATGTTAAGGACCCAATAAATACTAGCCAGCTTAGAGAAGTCTTTGCCTTAGCCATAAGAGCTCTGATCTTCCTGGAACCCCCAAAGAGCATATTACTCTGTCTACTGTTTTTTATCCTTCACTGTACACTCCTCAGTAAGATTAGAAGAATACCAGCTCCCAATATAGAGTAATCAATGCCAGCAATGTAGTAGATGCAAAATCAACACACGAAACATTAATAGCATTTCTGTACACCAATAATGAACCCAATGTGAAAGAAATTATGAAAACAACATTTGCTATGGCATCAAGAAAAATTAGATACATAGAAATTAACCTAACCAAGGAAGTAAAAGATCTCTACCATGAAAATTGCAATACTCTGAAAGTGAGACTGAAGAGGATATCAGAAAATGGAAAGGTGTCCCCTGCTCCTGGTCAGGCAGAACCAATTTTGTCAAAACGGTTATGCTCCCAAAACTGTCTTATGGATTCAGTGCAATCCCAACATTATCCACAGAACTAAAGAAAGCAATACAAAATTTATGTAGAATCAGAAGAGACCCAGTATAGCACAAGCAATCTTGGGTAACAAGAGCAAAGCAGGAGGCATCACAATACCTGACTTCAAGCTATACTACAAAGCAACAGTGATAAAAACTGGAATGATACTGGCACAGAAACAGACATGTAGATCAATGGAACTGAACAGAGCATTCAGAAACATCTCCAGACACATTCGGCTATTTGATCTTTGACAAAGGAACAAAAATCCATGTAGAGGAAAGATAGCCTACACAACAAATGGTACTGAGAAAATAGTTGTGTACAGAAAATTGAAGCTGGACCCATTTCTTTCAGCATATAGTATGCTAAAGTCAAAATAGATCAAAGATCTAAACATTAAAACAGGAACACTGAGCCCAGTGGGAGACAAAATAGGTAAAACACTTGAGTCATAGGTGTAGGCCTTTCTGAACACAGCTCCAGTAGCACAAGAAATAATAGCAATAATCCACAAATGGGATCATATCAAATTAAAAATCTTCAGCACAGTAAAGGAATCAATTAGTAGACTGAAGAGACAACCTATGGAATAGAAAAGAATTTTTGCTAGCTATTCCTTGGACTGAGTACTAATATAGTATATATTAAAAATATATAAAGTACTAATACAGTATATATCTAAAATATATAAAGAAATTTTAGAAAAAAATTCCCCTGAAAGGCCCAGTCAAGAAACAGACACTTTTCAGAAGAAGCACAAATGACCAACAAACATGAAAAATGTTCAATATCTCTTGTGATTAGAGAAATGCAAATTAAAAGTTTTAAGATTTTATCTTACCCCAGAAACAATGGCAGTCATCTAGAAGCAAAAGAATAATGAATGCTGGTGTAGGTGCAGTGGAAAACGAACTCTTTTGCGTTATTGGTGGGAATGTAAAATAGTCCAACCATTATGAAAATCAATGTGGAGATTTCTCAAAGAACTAAAATTAGAAATTCCATAGGGTTCTACTATTCTCCTTCTAGGTGTCTTCCCCAAAGAGTTTAAGACACAATATTACAGCGATGCACACATACGAATGTTTATAGAGGTACAACTCATAATAACTAAATCCTAGAAGCAGCTTATATGCCCCATCAATACATGAATGAATAAAGAAAATATTGTATCTATATAAAATGAATACTATTTGGCTATAAACAGGGATAATTTTGAGACACTTGCAGGAAAATGGATGCATCTGGAAAACATAATGTTGAGTGAAATAAATCCGACACATCCTTAAATACTGTATATTATCTCTCATTTGAGTAAGCCATAGTATACAAAGAACAAAATAAAGGTTGAGTAAAAGGAAACAAGAGGATAGATCTCTCGCCATTGGGAAGGTGTTCAGGAGACCATTGGTAAGTGGAGAGGGGAAGGAGGAGGGGAAGTAAGAAAAATCAAGATACAGGGACAAAATACCCACAATGAATGTAGACATTAAATCTCATAAACATGAGGTAAGAATAATAATAGTAACAAAAGAGAAAATGGGGAAAGGGGATTTAAAGATGGGGAGGGAAGTGTGTGGGAGGAGAAGGGGTTAAAAAAAGAAGCTGTTTTATGCTTATGTACCTAGTCCTCAAGTTAAATGCAAACTTCATGCAATGCAAACATATACTAATAGAAAAATGCTGTGATAGATTGAATTATTGTTCATCATATGTTCACTCACGCTCAATGCACTTGTCTCTTTGCGAAGAAAATTTCCCCTGCCCTTTGATGAGTGACTACTGACTTGTTTTGGCCAATGGGGTACAGGTGACACAGAGCTGGCAGAGGCTTGAATGTGATTTTAAAATGAGATGCAGGCCTTTACTATTTCCATGAAAATAACACAAATAGGTAGCCAGCCCAAGAGTAATACGAGCACTATAGAGTAGATCTGGACCTCATCTATAGTTTTGCACCAAAAGCAAGTAACCCACATCAACCAAAATTCATCAGATTCTAGATATGCAAATAGGAAATAAAATACTTATTGCTGAAAATCACCAAATTTGGGAGAGATTTGTTTTGCAGTGTATCATGGAAGGTAAACATAACACAATCCTAACTATAAATTTAAAAATGAAGTAGTGAATTTTAAAGTATTGTGAAAAATAGTGCATGTCAAAGTCAACTTTGTCAGAGTTGATAGAAATGGAAAAATATAATGCTGAGGGAAAAATGCTGCAGCATAGATAGCATAGTGTAATCACAGGGTAAGCTAATGAGATAAGGGAACAGAGTAACTGAAGAAATGATCAAGATCTCAAGCTCTAGCAAAAGTTTAAAGGTTAATTTCTGAAAGTGAAAAAGAAGTGAGAGGCAATGCACTACCATTTTGATCAGATTGCTCTGCCTGTATGGGCCTGTTTCATCCTCTGGAGGAAGACAAAAACACATGTTTCTCAACATTCAAGTTATATGAGCCTTTTTAAGAAAGTTTAAATTTATTTAGAAAAATGAGTTTAGACATAGCTACCGAAATAAGTGGTGATCTCAAATCAAAAGCATCAAAACTTTTAAGAAAATTAAATTTCCATCACTTTGGTAACCCTGGACCTCTCATAGTCAATCTATATCAAGTTACTAAAAAAGAATTCATTAGTTATATGCAGCAACAGACCAATTCAATAAAAATAAGATTATAGTTAGAGGTATGAAAACTGATTTGAACAGAAAAAGTGTTTTTTGAGTTAGATACATTTGATGAACACCACCTGTTTCCTTTTTAACTCACTTCTCTGCTAAATGCCAGTGTACTACTGAAGATACCCTTTACATGTTTCTATTATCTAATGTCAAAGAAGTAATTTATCTTTTAACATTCCCTAAGTGAAAACATGCCCTTTAAAATATTTTCTTCCAAAGCAAAAATGATAAAATTATTTGAGAAACAAACTATCATTTTTTATCCAAATAATCATTCAGTGACAAAGTTTTGTTATTGTTGTATTATTAGACAATTAAATATTATAGGTTATAGCAATTGTAACAGATTCTGAAAGATTATCTGACTGAGAATTCAATTTGTAAATTCAATCTTTGACAGAGTTTAGAAATAGAAGCTTGAAAATATAACACAATGTGAATCATATGTATTCCAAGACAAAGTGCATTACATTTTAACAGTAGTGCATCTCTAATAGTTCACCTGATTGATTGGTTAAGATTTCTCTGTATATATTTATCTTTTCTGAAGGAAGCAGATGAAAAGAGCAAAGGCTCACTTCAACAGGTCCATGTGTTACCATCTGGATTTTACAAAAATACTAATGATTTGTCCCAACGTTTATTACGTTCTGCCCTGTATAAAACTAAGACAGCAATGATACCTTGTTTTTCCTCCCGAGGGAGTTGAACCCTGGCTCTTTTCATGAGCTACATCACCAGATCATTTTTATTTTTATTTTTTATTTGTGGTATCACTAAGACACTAAGATGCCCAGGCTGTCTGCAATTTGTGATTATCCCGCCTTCCAGAATGCTCAGACTGCAACCACATGCCACCATGCCTGCCTACTAATTTCAGGAATCTGAATATGACCTGAATCTCTAGCTAAAACTTTTTATTTGAAATTTAAATATATTTTGAAAAGATTGTAGTTAATAAGGGTCAATAAAAATTGAACTCATTCAGTTATGCTGCATTCATAGAGTCTTTTAACACTTCCGTTTCCTGCCTTTTAAGCATAAGGTCTATGACTTAGATCCTCTGTTTTTATAGGCATAATTTCCATTATTAAAACTTTCAGTTAATCTCATTTTCCTTTGTTTATAAAAATTTTTCATATGATATGCCAGTGGTGGTATTTCACAATTTACAGTTTCAAGATGGAAAATCAGAGAAAAATTTAAATTATAAATTAGGAAATTATGTTTTCTAATTTTACTTAATATTCATAGACTGTTATGATGCAGGAAGTGATATTTTGAAGACCAATAGCGATGACTTTACCATGTATTTTCAAGATGTATCTATGCATTTGAGTAACAAATGACAATTTTAAAATAATATTTAGAAGGAGAAACAACAGGACTAGGCAAACAACTTCATTTCACCAAAAATCTTTCAGTGAGTAGTTGTTTGTTTGTTTGTTTTTTAAGCAGGAAATCCACAATCGTTACTATATTGCATATTGCTATCCTCTAGATAATTGCTCAGACTACTGGTCCCAGGTTTGCAAAGTCAATCAAACAACATAAAAGTCGCGGTGTTTCCCTACTTCAGTTATTATCATCTCAGCCTCTGTCATGTTCAATTGCTTATGACGGTGGGTGGCGGGAGGCAAAGGCAGCTTTCTTGCTGCTTCTCCCCAGCCAACAGGGCCTCCAACCAGCACACAGGGAGGCTGAAGGCTTCCTTGCAGCTTCTCCCTGGCTGACAGAGCCTCCACTGGCACAGAGGGAGACTGCACAGCTTCCTCCATGCTTCTCCGCAGCTGTCATGGTCTTCACCGCCACATAGGATGTGGGGGCTGCATTGCTTCTTTGCTACTTCTCCCCATCTGGCAGGGCTGCCGCCCCGGATTTTCTTATTTTCGCTGAATTCCTGAGTTACCTCTCTCCATGGGCTTCAAGTCCAGATCCCTCCTGTGTGCATGGGACTCACCTCTCTCCTCCTCCTCTTCCTCATGGTGCTCTAATCCAGGGTCTGAACACCAAAACTTGGAGAAGTTCTTTTTCTGCGGCTCACCACTTTGCCATTTTTCTGAAAGTCTCACTGAGTAAGTTTTATAATGGGTACACACTAGCCAGCTATCAGTTATTAGACAGAAAATCTAAATAAAAAGTACATGAACTATATTCTTAATTTGTGGACTCCCATGTTATAGCTATAATAAGTATATCAATAATGTGAGAGCATTGCAATTTGCTGAAATCTGAAATGATTTGCCATTTATTAGTCAAGCTCAGAACATTTTTTCAAAATCCAAATACTTATTGGTTTTACTCTGCATTTATCAAAAGATATTTCATTTCATAGAGATATATCCTAAATTTAACATGGGAGAGAAATACATGAAATCAAAGTTCCGTTTTAAATTCTACACAGAATACATGGGGAAAGAGTGAGAGGAATTCTTGTTTTCACTTATTCATACATTTGGTTGAGTTTTAATTCTATTAAAATATTTATTTAAAAAGGAAAAGTGGAAGTAGGGAGAAAATAATTGAGAGAAATAATTGCATGTGGCTTCTGGCCACCATACCAATCAGCAAAGAGTTGTAAAATTCTTGCATTCTTATGCAAAGTTCCATTGGAGACTACTGCTTTGGACAGAGGACATCTGGCTATTCTTAGTAAGAAAGTAGTAAAGATAGGAAGGGAGCAAAGTCCAATCTGTTCAGAGAAGAATGTTGTGAGTTTGTGAGACTAAGGTGCATATAAGCATGAAGAGCATAAAGAAACTCCAGATATAGTCTGGTTAATCTGGAATGCTACAGAGAGAAGTTACATAACAAGCAGTATGAACACTTTCTTGTCTAGGAAGTGATATTACTGGATCTATATCTTTTAATTATCTGAGAAATGGTTCATAGAACTGACTGAAATAGTAGGAGTTAGTAGTTGAGAAACTGATTATGAGGCCACTGAGCTTGGAGCTGAAAACCTGAAAAGGAAGTGAGAGTTTTGAAGTAGAACCCATGTGACTTGACATTGAGAGGAAGAGGAAAAGAAGTCTGAGTAACTGAACAGTGGTGAAGGCATGATCAGATATGAAGACATCAGGAGAAGGATGTGGCTTGCTTTAAAGGAAAGAAAGTTCAATTTTGAATTCAAATATCTTGTGAGATACTTTCAAAAATGTCCATTCAACATGAGAGAAGTTTTCCAAATCTTTTATTTTCACAAGAAAAATCAAATTCTAGCTTATCAATGCAGAGTATCAATGCAGAGGGATCAATATACAAAATGGTGAAAGAGAAATTCAAAAATGAAGTTCAAAAATTCACGAGTTAAAGAGGCAGGTATAAAAATTAAAGGTAAAAAGCTAAGCATTAGGGTCAAGATTTCAGCAGTCTTATTTATCTCTTACAGCTTTGAGATGTTATGCAATTTCTAAACCAACCTCATTGGTTTCACACTTCCCAAGAAGGCTACTGTTGGAAAGTTGTCCGAGCATATCAGTTTCAGATCTTTTCATAATGTTTTTGATGTTTGACAGTGGGACACTAGCCTTAGTAGTGTACATAAAGAGTTATCAGAAAATTATGTAGAGCTCTCTTAAATTCTGCTATAGACTTTTATGTATGTTTTAAACTATTGACATAAGCAATTAATTACATAGTTTTAAATATCACAGTTCACTTTAGTATCCAGGAAACTTCCAATTTTTTTTTTTTTTTTTTTTTTTTTTTTTTTTTTTTTTTTTTTTTTTTTTTTTTTTTTTTTTTTTTTTTTTTTTTTTTTTTTTTTGCGGCACCGGGGATTGAACGCACAACCTTGCACCTGCCAGGGCAGGTGCTTAAGTCACTGAGCCAAACTCCCAGCCTTGGTTTTTTGAGGCAGGGTCATGCTATGTAGCTCAGGACAACCTTGCTCTCGTGTTGTAGCCCAAGCTGGCCCCAAAGTCACAATGCTCCTCCTACCTCAGCCTCCTGAGGGCTGGGATTAAAGGCATGCGCTACCACGCCCGGCACTTCCAATATTCTTAAAGTGATTCTGTTTCACATAATTTTTTTTGTTCCCTTTCTGTGTAAATGGTTGAGGAAGAAAACAGCCATCAATGTAATTTAAAAGAAAGTAGAGCCCAGATAGTAAGATAGAGTTCTATGTATTGGTCTAATTTCATGCATGGTGACAAGAAGAGGTAAAGATTCTATCTTTTGGGAGATATAATAGTCTTTGTCACAAACTAAGACAAGGTAATTTTGACAACCACACTTTCATAAAACAGAATAAAGTAAGATAATAAGACTGGTAGTAACACAGAATCATGATGCATACTTGACTCCTACATGTAGGAATTTTTCTACCAGACTTCACATTATATTACTGAATTTTGATGACTATTTTTATTTAGTGATTTATTCATATAAAAAAGTTAAATACTTATAATTTATATACCTATTAAGCTCATAATAACTAAAAAGCCCTTGAAACCTATTTAGTTTAAGAGTTTCTAATGAGTCCATTCATTTCCTCCTGAAAGATATCTTGAATTCAAAGGAAAAGAAGCAGCTTCCAAAAACCTGAGATGGCTCAACTGAACAACCTATAGCATAATCAGGATTAAAATTCATCCCTCTCATGTCCTAGTGGTAAGTTTACATTACCTGTAAAAATAGAGTTGGCTTGACCAAATGAAAAGAATAAATACGAAGAGGCTACGTTGAGGTGGTTGAGAAGGTAGTCATTCATATTAGCAATTAACTACAACTGCCAATGCTCACAAAAGGATTATATGTTTGAAGAAGCAGCTATTGCTCAATAAAATGTGATTCTAGTGATTATCATCTTGAGATAAGCAAGCTACAGATACAGTGAAAGTGAGCAATTATCTTTGTAGTTGATTTCATAAGACATACCTGCTACAAGTCCTTAGCTAATGTTGACAACATCTACCAATGCCTGACATCCAAAGAAGAAGTACACATGTTGTACTGATCCTAAAATGTGAGCAACACAACATCAAATATACAGGTGCCTGAAAGGATTATTTGTGTTTTATTTAGATAATGGAGAAACTAAAATTCTCTCTTTAACATTCTGCTCTGAGTATAAACATTTCCTTTATTCTCTTAGTCCTGGCAGCATGGTTGAGCGATGACTACAAATTATAGCTTACAGAATTGTTATAAATTGAATTGCTTTGTTACTGATACAATGCAGTAGTTGAAACGTTCTTTAATGACCATAGATTCAGTATTGAATAAATTATAAGTAACTGCGAATATTCTATAAAATTATGTAATTATAATAACAAGGTGGAAATAGTCCAAAGTGAAGGGTTTATGGTCAGTAACACTTATAGGGGATATATTTTAAACATTTTCTAGAAAAGAAAAATTTTTACATTTTTATAATCTATTTTGCCAGCTCTACATAAGTAAGTGCAAAATTTGGTACACCTTGAAATACTTATGTTTTGTCTAGTTTAGTAATGATAACTGAGTTGCTCCAATGTACAATTTCAACTCTACAAATTAAAATTCATTTGGAAAATGAATGCATTTTATATTGTGAAACAATCCAATTTAATTATATGTAAACAACTATTATAATGACCTTAATTTTACAAATTTTTTTGGTAGTGATTGATGGAGCATTTTCAGGAGGATTGCTGGGAATGTAATCCCTGTGCCTGCAGTTACCAAAAGTGAAATTTTGGGCAAGTTGATTAATTATGTCTATTTTCCCATTAGTAAAGTGAGGGTAAGTCTCACCTTATAAGTGGTATGTCTTATACCGAACTAGAGTCCAATATGTGGGCATTAAGCACAGGAAAACTTTTACGAGAAGTTAAAGTTTTACAGTAAAATAATACAATTCTATAGATAAACAATTTTAAAATATTAATGTTTTAAGAATATTCTGTATCAAAATGAGCATGATGGCTCATCACTTAAATAACTTACAAAGATTTCAACTCATCTGTGTAACTATTTCTTACTGTAAAGCTTTTCTTTATGCTTCTAAAATTTTTATATTTAAAATCTATAGTGATCTAGGTAACTCTCTCTTACTTGAAAGTTTCTTTGATATTATGAAAGCCACCCAAATGGAAAATACAAAAAATATGCTGCTGCAAATAAAGTAGTGGGTAGTGTCCAGACTTTTAACTAAGTGTGAAATTTGGGAAAATGTATCCTGAATAATTAATGTTCAGAGAAAACTTTAAAGGCTTGTTTTACTTAAGTCTCTTCTGTCTCCAAGTTTTTAATTTAGTTTTGGTTTTAACTGCAAAGTTAAAAATAACCATAAAAAAGATAGTTACTTCTCTGTTTTGTACTTTTCTTAATATGCTTTACTAGAAATGGTCAAAAACAGGAAGGAAACCTTGGTGAGATTTCAATAATGTGTATCAAATGCATGATCTCTGATCAATTCCAGGTTGCTTTCTGATAACGTAAAATTCAGGGTATTGCAGTCTCAGTTATGCCATCATCTAATTCTTTGAAAGCAGACTATATAAATAGTTTATGCCTCAGTTTGCTACAATGTCTAATAAAGACAATATTTACTTCTAATTTCTGAGATTTAGATTATATAAGACATAAAAATCTTATGTCCTTTGACATATATTGTTTGTTAAATAAATGTGGTTGGTATAGTGATGATTATAACAAGAATAGTGATGATGATGATGATGATGATGGTGATCTAGCTATGGGTTGTATCTATTCACACTGTTGTCTTTTATCACTGGTTAGTGCCCTATACTAACATTTCTTTTAGTTCTGTGTTTCTTTTCTCCTATGTAGAATGTTACTCTATGTATGCCTTATAAATAAATATTCTTCCAGGATCTACCTGGTTTCTATTCCATTCCTCATTATGAGCTCTCTCCTGATCTTAACTTCTTCACATCTTTAGATATTTCTTCTATTTAATTTTATAAGGCTTTATCTCTGGCCCTGATTTGTCTCCTGAGTTCTTGGTCTGATTGATGAACTCCTAGAAGTGTTCCATCGTCACTTCAACTAGTGATGTGTTGGTAATCTAGTTCTCAAAACACAAGACAAAATTTAAAAAATTAAAAATGCTATTTGTAACACTTGCTTTTTTTTCAGTACTGGGTATTAAACACAGGATCATCATATTGAACTACAGCATCATTTTTTTTTTGACAAGGTCGTGCTACATTGCCAAAGCTGGGCTCAAACTTGGGATCTTCCTGCCCCAGCCTCTCAGAATCCTGGGACTACAGGTGTGCACCACACCTGGCCCATTTACCAATTTTGGTAGCATAAATCAAGATCTATTCCAAGCCAACAACTTGACATGCAGAGTTAGAAGGAGATATAAATGCTGGCTCCAACATACCACTAAACTTTCCAGCACTCATAATTCCCCAAACAAAAATTGGCCAACTGTGTTACATTTCTAGTTAATAAACATTAATCTCCAATTCATCTGATGAGAAATATCACAGTCAGAGTTAATGCCACTTTTGGTTCTCTTAAATTGATTTTCTCATACTCCTGTGTCTTAGCTGGTGTTGCTGCCTCTGCCTAGACTGTCTCTCCCACATTTGCACTGTGAAAATCTTCAACCTTGAGCTAAAACATTGCATCCTTTGATAAGCCTTCCTCACTCTTCTCTAATTAGAAGTAATCACTTCTAAATTCATACTTGGCATTTTTCTAAAAAAAAAAAAGTATCTGCAGTTGCTTCATTAAAAGTAAAGTCAGTTTTCTTAAGGTGAAGACAGAAAGGAAAATTCCACCATAGGGTGTAAACATAGACTTGGCAGTTCTGAAATCTGACCAGTAATCATTCACTTTTCTTCTGGTAGTCTACTGTACAGGTTACAACCAGCAGTACGGGACCTTAAGGGTCTCTTTATTGTTGTGGAATGAGGATGAATTTTTTTCAGTTCTTCCTTACTCATGGCAGCATGAGTTAACTGAAGACTGGGTTTTTGAACAAAGCATTTAAACAAACTCAAGAAAAACAGGAAGGAAACAGTGAATCAAGTGAGGTGGTTCATTCTGACATGAGGGTTTGAGTTTTAGTATCATTAATCTTATAAATAGCACTTCATGATTTATTTATTTTTATTAAGGAATTCATACAGTATAAAATTCAAAAAGTAAAAGGGATGTGCAGTATACTTCCAGATCATACCATTCATATGAAGCAAATAAGCATGAACTGATGGCTCTCCTTTCTTCAGACTTTATTTTTAGAATAGTTTCAAGTTCACATCAAAATTGATAAGATATATCTCCCATATACCATATCCCACGCACACATAGCCTCTCCTATGATCAACATTCCTTCCCAGTGTGGTAAATTTGTTACAACTGGTAAACCTACACTGACATATTGCAATCACTCTAAAGTCCATCATTTTCTTTAGAGTTTACTCATGCTATACATTCTACAACTCTGGATAAATATATAACACCTATCCACCATTAAGTATAATACACAGTATTTTTCATTGTTTTGAAATGCATCTGTGCTGTGTCCATTTATCTCTCCTCCCACATCCCCTAGCAACCCCAAGCAGAATTTATTTATCTTGACGTTATGTTATGCTAACTGTATTTCTCACCAGAGTCTAAACTCTTTATCTGCAAGGAGGATAATATTTCACTCATCTCAAACTTGCCCATACTGACTTGTCTGGTATTATTTACACATGAATTCTGAAAATTCATGACATGAAAACTTTGATTTCAAAGTTTAGGTTTAGAAGCTTGATAGCAAGATGTAATAAAATCACATCACATGCCACTATCATTATGTGGCATCTTTCTATATGTGAACACTTGCTACTCTTTTTGACCTTAAATACCAAACAATAAATTATGGTTTTCATTTTTATTGATATTTCTCTTCTTCAAAAAGGAAAAAACGTTCACTATCAGAAAGTTTACTATCAGTTCATACCTGGAGCTGTCTCCAGTTACTGCCCTTCAGGAATACTAATGGAGAACTATAACTTTTACTTTCCCATCCTAAATTTGCCCTCTTCCTTCTGAAGAGTCCAGGTTTGGAATGATTTTAAGAGTGTGAAAGAAATACCCTATTTCAAAACATATGAATATTTCAGTGGTGTATTTTTCTTCTTGACTGCAAAGCCTTTAACTTTTGGAAGAAAAGAGGAAGAGAAATTATGGGAAGGAGTGTGACTAAACCTTAACCTAGAAGAGAAACTGGCCAGACTTGGGTGGATATACTTGATTTAAACACGTTCAGACTTGTAACTTATTGCACAAACATTTTCATTCTGTCAGACCCACCCATTTCCCTTAGTAGAAATCAGTGAATCATATCAAACCCTGAATAAGCTAACATAATCTTTACTTTTTCAAGTTTTATCTATTGTTCTGCCTGCGATTAACTTATCCTTGCCCCTTACCAATATGCTATCAACCTCTTGTACTGTCTTCCAGATGATGTATCTTTATAGAGAAATGTGTTTGAAAGGGTATATTGAATGAAAAGTTGTTTTGAAAATAACTGGGCTACAAGTTTTAGTCCTTCTTGCTATTTATTTATTTATTTATTTGGCGAGATCTTGCCATGTAGCACACACTGGCTTTTAACTCACTTATGTAGCCGAGGTTGGCCCCAAACACACAGCGATCCTCCTGCTTCAGCCTTCTGAGTGCTGGGATTATAGGCATGCACCACCACAGTGGGCTTAGTCCTGGTTGATTTTAACTAGTTCTTTGATCCTGAAAGAATGATATTATAATCTGAAGTATCATTTTTGAAGTTGTTGACTTGGAATAATTAAGCTTTTACCAGTCTCATACAATGTGATTATATATTGGTTACTTATCTATTTTTGAAAATAGACTTTGCTAATAGTATATGTAGCAAGTGTAAGTACAGAAGTAGAATGATGTGACTCCAATTCCAACAGGTTTACAGGATCAAAGCAATTGTTGGAAAAAAGAAAAAATAGGGAAAACAGAAACCTGGGCACAATAGTGTACAGCCCTGACCTCCACATTCATCATATAAAATTTGTATT
The DNA here is from genome assembly GCA_004363535.1 of Dasyprocta punctata. Classification (NCBI taxonomy): domain Eukaryota; kingdom Metazoa; phylum Chordata; class Mammalia; order Rodentia; family Dasyproctidae; genus Dasyprocta; species Dasyprocta punctata. Next base: position 48,914 of record RJWM01003159.1, read on the forward strand.
GTGTACAGGAAATGGTGTTAAGAAACAGAATGTGCTAGCAATGCACAGTGTTGCTTAGTTATAAATGCTAACTACACTAACAATATCTGTTTCAATGTTTTACCTTTATTCATATCTTTTGTTTCACTGGTTATGAGATTTTTAATAATTGGAAATTTTAAAACACTTAAAAGTGAATAAAAAGAATACAGCAATCATATTCATAATCTAAATAATTTTGACACACAAGAAATTTCATTTTGACACACTTTAGAAGTTACAGTATTTGTTTTTATATTTTTATACGTTGTACACATTGATTTGAGTTCTTCCAAAAGTAGATTCTAAGTGAAGACTTTCAATGCAAATAGTTTATTTGAGATAAGCACAGGATACTGGCAGTTTGGTGAGATAAGAGGACTAGAAAGGCAAGACAGATAATAAAGAGTACAGTATGTTGCACACTTTTGTAATGGTTCAGAGTTATTCTCATAGAGAAACTGAAAATGATTCAAAGCAGAGCTAGAACGATCCCACCCGAATTTCAAGATGACTGGACGTGGTGCTTCTGAAGGTGGATGTTGATCTCCCAGTAATCCCGGAGCAGTAACAGTGTATGGCAGAGAGCAAACTTCTATGATTGGACAATGAGAACCTTGGGCGCAGAGATGCAAAGACTGGCTGTTAAGAGTCAGCTGGAGTCCACAAGAAAGTTGGAGGGAGTACAAGTGTTATACTGACAATGTGTAGCTCAAAAGAGAACCTAAATTTTAGGAAAGTCTGCCATTGTCTTGTAAAACTGAAACATGATTAAACATTCAAATTATTTTTTTAAAAAAAGAAATTGACATAAGTATTTAAAGGTAATTAATATTTGACTAGTTGGTAGGAATTATCATTTTATTTAGGTGAACACTATTCTTTTGTGTGTTTGTGTGTGTACCAACTTTCAGTAATGTTTGTTTTATTTTTATTTTTTAAATTTTATTTTAAAGAGAATAAAACCAAACAAAATGAAACAGAATATTATACTTTCTTTTTTAAAAATGATTTCTGTGACTGTGTTTAAATATTGTTTTGTTTTCATAAATCTACAGCTTTCTTTCTTCTGTTTTTATTTTTCATTATATTATCTTTGAGCTTTTGAATTCATGCTTTTATTAATATGTCCCCTAAGCAGCCATTGTGATAAATTTTCTTGAATTTTGACATTTTCTTCTATATTGGAGTTTTTACTTTTGTTCTGAAAGTTACAGCCCTTTATTTTTAAAAAATTTCTTTCATATTTTATTTCATTATACTATTTTTTTGCATATTTGAAGAGAAATATTTCCATTCACATTGCTCAGAATTAAGCAATTCTATTCAGAAGACTTTTGATGATGCAATATGTGTATATTTACTAGCATTCCCTGTACAGCTGGACTAAGTTTATTTCTACCTCTACTTGTTATGTGTATGCATCCTATTCATTTTAGGAAGATAAGATGATAGAATGCAAAAAACTGGAAAAGAATTCAGCCAAGGTGATATACAGTCTTAATGATAACACCATGGATCTGTTCTCTTCTGATATTTTCTTAAGTATCCTGTACAAGAAGTCAGACCATTTAGTTAAGTGAGTCACATGCTTAAAGAGGCTTTTAGGGTTGTGCCTGAAGTGTTTCCTAAATGCTTATGTGTAGAAGGGTGGGTCTGCAAAATAGCAGGGTTGAGTTTGGAAGGGGATTAGATTTCAAGGGCTTTAACATCATCAATGGATCAATCTATCGATGGATTCATAATTTAATGGGCTATTGAGAGGTGATGGAAACTTAAAAAGTGGACACAGTTGATGGAAATACTCCCTGCAGGCACATCCTTGAGGACTGCTTTTGCATCCCATCCTGCCCTCCACCTCCCTCCCCTAGCTTCCTGGATTCCATGCAATGAGCAACTCTGCTGCACCACAAACTCCCTGTCATGATGTTTGCCTCATCACAGATATAACATCAATATAGCCTGCCAAACGGGCACTGAGAACTTGGAAACTGTGAGCCAAAAATAAACCTTTCCTTCTTTAAGTTGATTTTCTCAGGTATTTTGTCATAGCAACTGAAAGCTAATGCAGGGCCTATGCTTGGGTTTTATATTATAACCTCAGGGCAGCATGTTTGGCTCACTTTTGCATAGCAATAACAACTTAGTTTCTTGGCTTCTGGATAGAGAAAAGTAATTTTTCACTTAACTATCACTTAAAACTAGAAATGCTTAGCCACTTATACTTTCTGAGTTACATTTTTAGGTAGTAGAATAGAACACCTAAGAGTCTATTGTGATAATTTATTTACAGTAAAATGAGATTACAGTTATGTGAGTTATATGTTATTGATGAGAGCACCAATAATTAACAGTGAACTAACTCTTTAAAAACAAAACAGGATTGGATATGTAGCTCAGTGGTAGAGTAAAATAACCTGCCTTTAATATCCAGTACTATACCCAAACCAAACCAAATAAAACCAACAAAATTTCATGGCAAGGAGAGTTTGCTATACTCCTGTTTAAAGCTTTGCCTATATATCTGACATTTTGATTTAAAATAGACATTTAGTCATTAGCCACCAATAGTAGTAGTAGTAGTAGTAGTAGCAGTATTTAGTACCAAGAATTGAACTCAGGACCTTGCACTTGCCACGCAGGCGCTAATGACACTGAGCTATATCCCCAGCCCCTATTCACCCTTATTACTGAGTGGTACTGATAAATTACATATGTATGATTTTTAAATAACCTTACGAGCCGGGCATGGTGGTGCACACCTTTAATCCCAGCACTCAGGAGGCTGAGGTAGGCGGAGCATTGTGAGTTCGAGGTCCAGCTTGGGCTACAATGTGAGCGCAAGATCGGCCTGAGCTACATAGTGAGACCCTGCCTCAAAAAAACTAGGGCTGGGAGTTTGGCTCAGTGGCTTAAGTGCCTGTCTGTCAGGCGCAAGGTTGTGAGTTCAATCCCTGGTGCAGCAAAAAAATAAAGTAAAATAAAATAAATAAAATAAACTTACAATACATAGAATGAATTCCTATGTTGTAACAGATGTTAAGAAGTTTGGACATTACAATAATTTTCAGTGAATTTATATTTTACGAATCTATATAACCATATTATAATTTAAAATATGCAACATAAAATAAGACAATTTAGTACTCTTAAAAGTGCTCACAAATTATAAAAACATGTAACTAAACTGAAGACATCTGAGTTAGAAGCCACTACAGAAAACTTTTCTTGAGTACTATTAATAAAAAACAAGAAAGACAATGAGCATCATGAGTCACCTTTAATCAAGGATTAAATACAGCAGGACAGTATTAGCTACCCTAAACTAGAAGGGAAAGGAGAAAGAAGGTTTACAGAACCAGGTTAGAGCCTTGACTATTTGACTATGCTTCCCCTGAGATGCGGAAAGGCACTAACGGTGAGACTTGATCTGGGAGAAAAGTAATGGAGCTAGAAAGACTGATCTTCATCTCTTTTAGCCACACAATGTTTTAGTAGTGCCTCTCCTAGGCAAAACTATCTGAAACCAGACAGTAAAGGAGACTACTTGCTGGAGAGAGTGCAGACCCTCCTCTGGTTGTATAGTGAGGCAGAAGAGGGGAAAATAGATACGCAGGAAAAGTTAGAGGCCAGTCAGTCCAGGGTCTTTCCCAATATTTTCTTTTCAAAGATCATAATATTTTCCCAGGTACTGAGGCAAAGTACAGGAATGAGCTACTCACAGAAACAAAAGGCATAATTTTGTTCTTTTGCATAAACTTAAAAGTCAGTTTTGGATTCACTTGTAAAACATTGTTTCATGCATGTTGTAAATATACAGGGACCCAAATATGGAATTGTTCGTACTGCCTTCATAGCTAACAACTATTCATACTTGCAAAAGACCTTTATAAGAGCTTTTGATAAGTTTACTCATATAAAGTTTAGTTGCTATCCATCTTATCCCCTCATCTTGCAGTAAAGAAAGGCATTTCAGGAAGTCTGACTCAGCACCTAACTGTAGAGCACTTACCCTTAACTACTGTCCCTACACTAAGTCCGTAATATTAGTACACAGTTGTTAATTGCTTGATTTTGAAGGCATATGAATTTTTGATACTTTTTTAGTATAGTTAAGTAATTCTTACCCAACTGGAAAGTTAATTTCATCTTAAAGAAATGACCCAGTTCCCAAATTCTGTACAACATTTGAGAACCATGATCCAAGTTGTTCTGTATTGAAACTTAGCCAATTCTCTTTTCACTTATAAGTGGGTCAGTTACATCCCCTCTATAACCTCATTAGTATCTTGCTCACTCATTTACGAGATCAAATGGAGCTCATGTTTCTTAAGCTTTAAACCATCCTTCTGGAATACTGCACAGCTCCTTGAGTTATTGCAGCACTATTAAGATACTTTGTATTACATACAATTTTAATAAAATCTGTGTCAACTTTTGAGGGAAAAATCTACATTTCTTCTTATGAAACAGAATAAAATATTGAGATTTCATAAGAGCTGTAATAATTTAAGTAGGTTTCTAAAGCAAAGTTAGTAGTTAATCTCATACAATTTATCTCTTACTTAAAAGTCAATTTGGGAAAGTACATTTTCCCCTGATTAGATTTTAGCCTATCAAGTTAATTTTATTGTAACAATGCAATATATAAAATGAGAATAATTACCAAAGCAAGTTTATTTTTAAAAGTAAATAAACAAACATATAGAATTTAAACTATTGTCCATGACATTTATTAGCATTCCTCCTTTAAGTTAAATTGATAGCATATGGTTTCTAGGACAGATTAGAAATTATATTGTAAAGACAGTTAATATTTTCCCTAATTGTTGCCCTTTCCTCCATTAATATGAGTACAGATAGTAAAAAGTGGGAATGTTTATCTTTGGATAATCTCTTTAGGTTCCTTACTTTGGCACTTCTGTAATGTTGGCTTAGGGCAGTAAAAATCAACAAGGTTATTGAGTGGGAAAAATGCATGTGCAATGATATTGTCAAAAAGATGTAAGAGTCAGAGAAATTTGCTTAATCTGTATTTACTACTTCTCTTGGATGACATATTCCATATTCTTACGTATAAAAGGCTCAGTCTGTCCTCTTAGTATTTCTTTACACTCTGAGTTTCTTTAAATATGGGTTTTAACTAGATTTTTTAGAAAGAGTAATAATCTGGAGAATTAAGGTGCAGTGGTTGAAGGGCCAGGATGCCTTGGGCCCCAGGGCATTCTAAAGACAACCTTTCCTTTCTCAGATGACTGATAAACATGAACTGAGTATATTTCCACAAAACAATGTGTGCTTAGTAATGTTTATGAGTTTTGTAAATTTGCTTAATAATGTTTATGAGTTTATGTAAATTTTTGTTTTACCTATTTGTGAAATGGACATTATAGTATCTAATGCTTGATGCTGCGGTATTATCATAAATGTATAATTGCACGTAACTGTCTGATATATCTATTTACAGAAAGTTATTTCATGTGGTGATTTAATAAATATTGTTATTATTACCTCTGATTTTGAGGTTAAAATTTCTGTTTAAATATCTTTGGGTAGGTATTTTCATCAAAGGTCCAATTTAGTTAATTTTTAGTTAAGCATTTTTAAAAGAGAAAGATGAAGAAAGTTTGAAGAAGTTACACAGGAAACTGCAAAATTAAGTTATAAAATCGAATTGGGTGGTAAATTATTAGGCAAGGTCTTATGTGATTCTGATTTCTTTAATAAGTAAGAGTGACTTTTTGAACTATGAGAATATGTCTATTGTTCAGCTATTATTGGAAAAAAACACATTAGATTTCACTACTAAAAATAAATTAATACTAAAATAAACCATACTCTTCTCTGTTAAACAAAGTGGTTGATTGCCCAATTTCACCGTTTTTGAAAATGAAGAAGTAATGTAGAATATGACCAAATGAATGCAAATGAAATGCCAATGGCTGCTTGTAGGTGATCAGATAAACTACTTTACTGTAGTGCTTGGATTATCTAAATTGATTATGTAACTATTAAATTCCATTTGCAGCAAAAAATGAATAATAGATATTATAGAACTGTCTTTATAAAATCAGATAAAATTACAATTTTTAAAAAGCAATCATAAATGAAAAATCTAGAAGTTACTGTATAATAAAATTTTTGCTCCCTGAATCATTTGAGAACAAGTTGCAAACTAGATTCCCCATTACCCTAGAAATGATGGGGTCTATCTCTTACAAACAATAATGTTCTCCTATGCAAGCACACTATAATCAGTGAAATCAAGACATTATAACAAATGCATCACTAACATTTGCTTTTCAGAATCCATCTAATTTCCACCAGTTATACTAGTAATAAGCTTTTAACAAAAGGAACCAGTTTAGAATCACCTTGTTATAGTTATGTTCCTATGGTCCCACAAGACTCATGTAATCATGGCATGAACACAGCTGAGTCTGGTGTTTATGATTGGTTTGTTGTCTAGCACTGGGATTGGCGATACGAGTGCTGCACCTGCCCAGGGTTGGAGCTGACATACAGTGTAAGGGCGGGAAGGTGTGTCTTCCCTCTCTCTTGCCGGTTCATGCCAGGCTGTTTTGCTGCCGCCATGAATGGCTGCCCTGCCATGCCACACTGCCTTGGAGTCAACTGAGTATGGACTGAAACCCCCAAGAACTGTAAGAAATAAACTCTTCCTTCCTTAATTTTGGGCATCAGGTATTCTGTCTCGGCAATGAGAAAAAGGTAACTAAGACACACCTGATGCATTTCATCATCAGGTCTGTTTAATTTCCTTGACCTCAACAATCTCTGCAGTGTTTTTTTTACTATCGTATCCTTGACACCTCTGAAATGTGAAGGCCAACCATTTTGTAGAATTCTCCTAAGTTTGTTTGTTTAATGTTTCCTCATAAATAGATTTAGGATATGCATCTTTGGCAAGAACGAAGTAGAGGTGATGCTATGCTATTTCCTCAGCACACAATTTTCCAACACTAAAGATACTCACTTTGATCACCAAATTAAGGCAGAGTCTCCAAAACTTCACTGTTTTTCAGTCTTGTACTTTGAAATTATGTTTCTATCATGTTGTCCCTCATTAAACTCCCAATATATTCATTTACTTATTCGTATCAGAATGGGCTTGTGGCTCCTTAAATTATTAAATGGCCAATAGTTCTCAGTAAGTTCTTCTTATTATTTTAATGTCTATATTGGCCCTGATAGCACCATGTGGCAGACTACCTCTATGCACACCATCCTCACCCTTGTTAGTTTCCAATACTCCATGCCAGATGCCATAAAGTGAATGCCCTCTCAACTTGCCAGGACTCTGGAACCCTGTGCGAGGTCACTTGTATCACCTTTTGTCTAACAGGTGCCTACTAGGATCTGTTCCACCTAATGGCTTCAGGACTAAATTATTCAGGAAGGGGATGAAAAAGAAAGAGAAGGAAAGGGCAGAGACAAGAAGAGAACACAAGAATGTAAAGACAAAAGTGGAGCCAAAGTTACAATATTACAATAAATTTATAGCTTTGAAATTCCGAAACTAAAAATCAATTTTTCCTCATTTTCTAATTTTTGTCTAAGGAAACCATATAAACATTCTTATGCAATTATCATCTGTTTCTGAGCACACTGGTTGGACACTGCTTTCAAATTTTTCAAAAAATTGTCTTACCGACTGTCTCTGAATGCCTTCTGAATCTGTGGCAAAGAACATTGAGGGAGGCTCTAGTCATGCTAAAGAGAAAAAAACACTAATGATGGATTTCTGAAAGGATTCTTTCAGAAGCTCTACAAGCATGCAATTTAAAATGTCTGCTCACTAAAGATAAAATAATAGAGTATGGGATAAATCAAAGTTCTTTTTTATTATGGAGGAAAAACATTTCCTTTTAAGGTTATAGAACTGTTATGGTAAAACTAACTCGGGACCTCTGCATTTTCTGTTCTTGGAATGTAAACTGTAACCCTCATCTGACCGTGGTGAGGTACATGCTGTTGAAGAGACCTGTGTGTGTGCACTTTCTGAAAATATCCACCCTTGAGTGCCTTCCTAGATGAATACAGCCTTCTTGAGGCCCCACTACACTGAAAGATCCTCAGAGTTTTCTGGCATTCAAACACCTGGGCTGCCTTGTGATATCATTTCTACTGCTGTGCTATGTTAATTGTCCTGCTCGGAAACATTTTATGAGTCTGCACTGCTTCATTAACCAGACTGTAAACAATTTGATTATACAGACCTTCTATTTAATGACTATTCTGTTGTTTGCTTCTGGATAGCATCCAAAACAACAGTTATGGGTTAGTTCTATAATGTCCCTCAACAGTCTCATGTGTTCAGAGACCAGGCTTTTGAAAGATGATTACATCATGGAGGAGGGTGGTTCCATCAGTGTATTAATCTATTGATGAGTTAATCGTTGAGTGTGATGTGAGCAGGTAGGGCATACTAGGAGGAGTGTCACTGAGGGTTTGACCTGCAAGGGTACATTTGTGTCTATGGCTCCTTCCTTATTTCTCCTTCTGGCTTCCATGGGTTTAGTCATTTTTCTCTGCCATCCCCTTCTACAATGCCATTTTTGTCTTGAAGCTGGCCTACTGTGGACTGAATCTTTGAGCAAGATAAATCTCTCCTCTAAGTTGCAAGTATCAGGTGTTTGTTCTCAGTGGCTAGAAAGTAATCGATTGTAAGTTGTTTTCAGTCTTAAAATCCCTTGAGACTGGATTTTAATGACCACATTTCTATATGATTCTGTAACTTTAAAAAACCATTTTTTTTCTTAAATTTACAACATAATGTAAAGAAATTATCAAGGCTTTCTTAGGCAATTGATACATCTACTTGTACACACTGGAAATTGCTAAAACACATGAAAAATGACCCCCTATTTGTAGAAGTTGAAGAATGATTTAAAAATCTATTATTCCCAACCTTCATCAAAGAAAATACTTCAGCATCTTTAGAAGTTTGGCACCATTATTGAAAAAAAAAACATTACAGATGTCTTGAGGCAAATGCATAGCTTCACAAATTATGTCTCTTCTTCCATCTTGTTTTAGCTATCATAGTTATTCTTTAATTAGTTCAACAAATTTTAAGAATGTCATTACATAGGTGAAAAGTACAACACCTGTTCCTGACATGAATTAAAATACAGCACTACTGTCAGCAAATGCCATTTTGAGATAATGTAGGCTTTCTTCTTCCGAAGGCTGGCCTGCAATGTGATACACAGTAGTACAGTATCTCTGACTTAGAAACAGCTTGAAGATGAATATTTTAAAACATAAAAACATAGGAAGCATAACAATATTTTGTCCTATTTCTTTCTAAATAAAGTTTTTCTGACAGTGACAATCCACAATGGCAATTGTACCAGATGATAACTTGAGGATTTACTATACAAAGCACAGGCCCTCCCCATCAATTCTCTTTAAGGTCCTCCAGTCACCTTCCCATTGTCTATCAGCTTGGGTGTACTATAATGTGCAGCCCAACGCCTTGAGCTCATCTCTTACATTGTATTCCCGTTTCCACATATTCCAGCCAAGCTGGCCTTCTGCCTGCTCCTGAAAGAGCCAAGCCAGGTCCTCCTCTTGTGCCTTTATTATTTCACTATTGTTTTTCTCCCTGCTTGGAACCATAGGTAATACAAAGTATGGCTTGGTGGATGAGAAAGGGGTGCACTTAGCAACACGTTATTTTGTATCAGTTTTTGCACTTCAAATAAGTATGTATTTTAAATTATCCAAATATGTTTTTAAAGAAAACATTATGTCAAAGTCCCCTCACACTTCTTCCAACGAGATGAATGTCCCGCATAGAAAATCTGGAGTCCACTGTTTAAAAAGCATTCCCCCAGATCTCCACCAATCACTTTCTCATCATGCCAGGCTCAGGTCAAATGCCGGCTCTTCTGTGATGCTTTAGATCAAGAATGATCCTCAAAACTCTCATTCAAAAGGTGATTGGATCATGAGGCACTGTATCTGAATATAATGTTAGGAAGGCTGGTAACTGGGGAATGACCAGGTGGAGAATATCTCCCTCCCTGGCTCCTCTCTTAGCTTTCTGCTTTCTGGACGCCATGATGTGAGTTAGCTTTCCACTGCCCTGGCCTTTACACCATGCTGCTTCTGCCTTTGAGCCTGCTGACCAGGGACTGTAATGGTGGGCCCAAATAAACCTTTCCTTTTCTAATTTGTGGATATCAAGTATTGAGTCTTAGTGACAAGGAAGTGACTAAGACACCTTCAGACAGACATATCTACATAACACTGTTGCTCTCTAAGACTAGTTTTCTCTATCATTGTCATTCTATTCATCATTTATATCCCTCCAGTAGATGTAAACACATTGAGAGGAGGAATTGTGTCTGTCTTTTCTCTACTGCATCCCCCAACTCTTGATCCCTTTTGTATCGCCAATGGCCCTACTGAATGCATAAAATATGATCCTTTGCTTGACAAAATTCTTCATGTAGCCTAAGTCTGAAACAGATAACTTCAGCAGTCACATTCAGTAATAAAAACTTCTGCTATCCTCCAAAACCCACATTAATTCAATATATTTCACTGTTGCTCTATTTATATTTGCATGGGTAAATAAAGCAAATGAAGAAACTATAAAATACAAAATTAGATTTGTAAGTTTGTAATTGGTAAGTTTGGACCCCAATTATTCAAAAGAGAAAATCATTAATTCCCCTGTACTTCCCCCAGATCTCATGAATGACTGTACCATTCACCCTAGTTCATTGCTCAAACAGGAAATGTGGAAATTGTCTGAGTTCCCAGCTTCTCCCTTTACCTCATCCTCTGCCCACTCAATGAATGCTATTAATGTGGCTCCTAAATTTCCATCCCATAATGTCTCACACTACTATGCACGCAATTTATTTTGTTAGACCTGGAATATCCTATACAGTATTTTGACTTTCAAAACAAAAATTTTCTTTCTTTAATAAAAAATAATTATGTATTGTACATTTGGGGAAGTTACAAGGAAGGATTTTGAAAGCTTTGGCCACAAAAGTTTGAGAATATTGAGGAGATAAATAAATTTAATCTGATTTAAACTTTATGTAATGCCTACATGCACCGACCTTATGTGTTAATCCATTAATATGTACAACAGTATGTTTTTGTATGTCAGATGAAACTAAAAAACAGAAAAAATGTAGTTTAAATTTCTCATCATATTATAGAATTTTAAATGAAGAATCTTGATTGAAATCATAAAAGAAATTCTAGATGGTCACTCTTAAAAATGTACAGAGTTTTAGGCAAATAAATACCAAGTATAACTTTCAAATTTTGAGAGTATATATTTTATTCCCCCAAAAGATCAGAGATCTCTGAGATAAATTTATATTCAGATCACTTGGTAGTTTTCTAAATGCCTTCAAATATAATTGCAATAAAATTAAATGTAAAATTTAAATTTTTTTAATTTGTTATAGATTTGGAAACTAAAGTTTGCTCAGTTAAATAATAAAATTTTTACTGAAAAAAGATTCTGCTGCTTTTGGGTTGCAATGTTATATTTTAAAAAACACTGTTGGGCCAGGGATATAACTCAGTTGCACAGTGTTTGCCTGGCAAGTTGAGTCTGATTCCCAGTTTTTAGAAAAAAAATCCTTATCAAATTTTCCTTATAAAACAATTGAAAAGAGAAAATTACATTAGGGTATTTTTCAGACCAAAAACAGTAAATTTTAAGTGACATTGAAAGTCATAGTAGTAATTTGGAATTAAATTCATTGTGCATCTTAGACATTATTCAAATGGTATAATTAGCCAGTGCCATGGTACTATTCCTCATATATACTTATGATCAACTGTAGTTTTACATAAAATTATTGGTTCTCCTGCAAAGGGTATGATTTTATGACTTCTAAATATTTCCAATATTTTAAAATATTATTTTTATTTACTTAATCTTTTGGTAGACCGAGAAGGTATACTTTAATATTTCTGATATGAACCAAATATAGAAAAGAATGACTGTTGAAATATTTTATAAATTGTCTTACTGATCAGTTGAAAATCCATTATTTCAATTATTTGTTAAATACATATGGAGGATGCTTTGAAATGGCCAGACACCCAATGAAGTGGTAATTTTTTATCACAGAGAAAAAAAATAGTGTAAGAACAGAAAGGATTAACATTTTCAACAGCTGACTGTAAAATCAAATTGATATGAAAAGAAACACCACAGCCTACAAGTTAAGATCTGTTGGGCCTTATAATAGAATTTGACAAGGCTGAAAAGATTTCAGGTCCTAATGAGTACTGTGTGAATGCTAACAAGAATACTGTGGGGAATAGCTGTGCTTGCCAGAATTGAATTTGGAAGCAGAGAGAGTACTATATCCCGGTAACTAGGGGCTGCTTATTCTTCTAGAGTAGGAGACTTGAACAATAGCAATATAAACAAAGACACACACTAAACAACATACTTTGCAATCATTGTGTTTAGCTCTTTGGCCTTTTACAGCAGCTAGTTCTCTCAGTCTGTCCCTGAGAACACGATGTTCCCGAAGACTTCCTTCTTGACCATCTGCCCCCTGGCTTCCTTCTCTAATCTTAGTGCTAAGAGAATATCCATCGCTCCTGTCTCCATTCATGCTCATCCTCTTTCTTTGTTTAACTCTGCTGACCACCACTTCCTTCTGAATTCCTTACACTTCCTATTTTTCTTCTCTCTCATTTGCTTCTTTGATCATTCTATCCTGGTGTCCTCACCTGAGACTTTATAGTTTGGCTCCATACTTCTTGGATTTCTTTCCTGGCATTTATTTAGTGCTCAGTGAATGCTGTTTGTTGATGACTGATTCCGGAATGTGAAGATGGAAGCTTAAAAAATGTGATGGGGCATCTTTACAAAGCTTTGCAAAGATTTTCACACAAATGATCCCATTTACACTCCTATAAGAACCCAATGAGACAGTTAATATGGACTCATTTTTTTAATGAAACTAGTGGAAAAGGTTAAATATCATGTGCAATTTTTCTTGATGGATAATTGTCTGTCCTGAGATTTGAATCCTATTGGTCTGAGTCTAAGAATGTAAAACATTCATTGGAAAAAAAAAAAACTTCTGACCTTATGGTATGATTGTTTCTGTTTCATTCCTAGACTTAGTTTTCATTGTGTGCTGTCCATTTTGTGACCACATTCCTTGCTGAGTTTCTGCATTGTGATCCACTTACTGCTTTCCCTATTGGCCCAGCAATGCCAAACCAGAGCAAATTAGGGAGGAAAAGAACAGGCAAAGTCTAGCCTTTCTTTGAGCTTTCCAGGCATCTGATGTTGAATCCCTTCCTACAATAGAAGTTCTGAATCTGGACACCCAGTTATATACTAACAGAGTGGCTCACAGAAACCAGGCAATGTGGTGTGCAGACCACCTGCTACAAGACTGACTGGTCAAGCCAGGGAGAGGCAGACACTGGACACTCAAAAGGAACCAGTTCAGTCTCGGAGGAAGGGTCACAGTTAGCTTTGTGAGAGACACAGTGCCAAGAATTTTACTTCAACTTACCCTTCCTGAACTTTCTTAGCTTTCTCTAGATCTTGTCTGATTGTGCCTCATGAGTTAGATTTCCCCCTCGGTGTGCAACTTTGGTTTGGTCTTAGTCACACTACTGGGAAATCTCCATCTCTTAGGTTTGCTCTTATCACTGGGTTGACTGCACACTTGACTTTGTTATTCCAGTTCTACCCCTACTTGCCTGTCCTTGTGGGTACTGAGTTAAACCAGGCCATCACACAGGTAATCTGCTTACACTTGTGAACATCAATCTTGCTGAGCTTGCCTCCTCCCTCCCACATCTTACTTGCTCATGGACAACTGCTTTAGTCCTCAGCCTCTTTCATATTTTTTATTTTGAGGTTGACAAATCAAAATGGTCCTAAGCAGCAATGGATCTTCCTTACTTGCCTTAGAAGTTGGTGAATTGCCAAGATCTTACCTTTTATTGTAGTCCTTTGAAGAAATATCCGTAGAGATTCAGTCTTTCCAAGACTTTTTTCTACATGATTTTCTCATAACTTGTAGATGCATTCAACTTTGAGTGTTTCTTTCTAAGCAGCCATATCCTGCTCTAAGTCTTGCCCTTCTACTAAAAAGTGATTCCTAAGCCCATTTATCCCTAGCCACTGATTCTAAACAACAACAAAATCATAATATCATATCTACTTCCTCAATTGCACTTTATCCTTTTTTTAAAGTCAGTTTTATTGAGAAATAATGTACATACAATAAAATGAGCTGACATCACAGAGTTTGATGAGTATTAGCAAACACAAGTGGATACCTGTAACAATAATCACAGTCATAATACAAAATATGCCCATTATCCCAGGAATTCCCTTATGCAGCTTTGCAGTCGGTCCTTCATCCCTCCACAGTTTAAACCCACGCTAATTACTGATTAGTTCCCTGTCATTATAAGTTAGTTTTTCCTGTTCCAGAATCTTTTCCTGGGATAATAATCTATAATACATTCTTTTGCATCTAGTTTCTTTTCTCAGCATAGCTTAGATATTTCCATGTTTTATAAATTAGTAGATTGTGTCCTTTTGTTGCTAAATAATATTCAAGGATCTACATAATTTGTTTTCCCATTCATCTTTCAACAGCTATTTGAGTTTTTCCTAGGTTTGAATATTCTTATTTTCTTTTAAATATTTTTACTCAAGCTTCTTGTGAAAAACTTAAAACTTTGAAAGGTTTTTCATTAAAATTCTTTTGAGATGATTGCAGATTCACATGCAACTGTAAGAAATACACAGAGAGATACTACTTTTTACTGTTTTTCCTAGTAGCAACAGCTTGCAAAACTATAACGCAATACGACAAACAGGATACTGACATTGATATAGTCAAAACATTCACATTTCTATCCAAAGCTGTCATTTACCACATCCGCTTTCTACCATGTTCTCCCTGCTCCTTCCTTAATACTCTTCGTCTATTAATCTCTTCTCCATTTCTATAATTTTCTTGTCTCAAGAACAATACAGAACATATCCTTTTGGATTATTCAGTGATCTGTCCAGGTTATTATCTGTACCAATACTTTGTTTCTTTTGTTTGTTGAGTGTTAGCCCATGATCTAGTTCTATCATATTTATGTAAGTAATCATCTACTGAAAGATATATATATGTATATCTCAGTTGCTTCCAGTTTTTGCCAATCACAAACAAAGTTGATGTAAAGATTTTTGTATAGGTTTTTGTGTGAATATAAATTTCTATGTCTCTGGGATAAATATCTGGAAGGTAATTTATGAGTCATATAGTAGTTGCACGTTTAGTTTAAAAAAACTGAAAAACTATTCCAGAGTGTCTGTTTTATATTTCTACCATTAATGTATGAGAGTGCTAGTATTTTTGCATTCTTAGTATTTGGTATGTCACTACTTTTCATTTTTGTCATTTTGATAGGGCGGAGTATTATTGGGAATTTGCATTTCCTTGACACCTAATGCCGTTGACCATCTTTGCGCTCATTGCCATCTATATATTCTTATGCCATAGGTTATATGTGTTTTAATACTGAATTTTGAGTATTTTGATATATTCTAAATACCAACCCTTTGTCAGATATGAAACTTGAAAATAAACATTTTTACAATACATAGAAAAATAATGCTAAGTGAAATAAGTCAGACACACAAGCTCAAATTTTCTGTTATACAGAAACATAAAGAACAAAACAGAAGAGAGACAAATAGCAAATAAAGAAAAATTCAAATACTTTCCCATACTACAAATTCCATTATATAAATAAATATATATATATATATGCTAATTGGTTTCATTTATACTACTAGTTTATCTTAGTTTATTGAAAAGAAAGATAAGTGTTATCTGTTTCTCTTTTCTAAGAATCTTTTTGGTTTATATCTTGTACTCTGTGGAACTACTTTGGTTACTTATTATTTGATTATGAAATTTTGTTTTATGTTTTCATTAAAAAGTCAGTTGGGCATTTTTCTGTAGGTACATGTAAGAGTTCTCTAATATTTTCCATTTGTTAACATGTTTATCTCCCTGTCAATGTCATACAGTCTTGATCACTATAGCTATTTAATTTTATTTTTCTTTCTTAAAATTATTTAGCTAATCTAGTTCCTGTGAATGCCTATGTAAATTTCAGTATAATCTTCTTTACTGCTTTAAAAACTCTTACTGAGTTTTTGAAAGACTGTTTTCATCTCGTGTATCAATTTGGGGAGTACAGACATCTTTATTTTACTGACTTTCTAATTTAGTAACAGTGCACCTACCATGTTTTTCTTTCATCAGAATTATGCAATTTTAACATGTCAGTCCTTTACATGTTTTGATAGATTTATTCCTAAATACTGTATTTAATATTTGGAGCTTATGGTAATGGAATTATATTTTTAATTTCAGCATCCACAAAATAATTGTTAATATATAAAGACACAACTGATATTTGTTTGTTTACTTTGTATCCTGTGAGCTTTCTGAACTCAAAATAGTTTTGAGACTTTTGGAATTTTTTGTACCACCACCATTATTCTTTGATTTTTCTGCTTAGACCAGCAGTATCATAACAGGCTTTACTGATCAACCAAATTCTCTGTAATGTGATTCTCTTATATTAAACTTGTCACAGCTTTCTATTGCCTACTACAAAGAACACAATACTCTTCGCTTGTTCCTTAATAGTGTGCTTTTATTCTAAGCTTAACTTCTCCCATCCTTAGCCAAACTCACAGTAAAACTGTTTTCTCCCTTCTACCCAAATCTATCTTCTTTCCACTAAACTTGATAATTCAAAAAGTAAGCCTGTAATGCTTTCATTTCTTATCTCCAAATATTAAATTCTATTCTACTTTTAAGTCCAGTCTAATAACAATTGCCTCTAAGAATGTATTTTTTCAGTCTACTCAAATTCAATCAAAATTCTTCCTCTCTGAAATCCTTTTAAAACCACAGTATATTGATAGAACTAACCCATTTTCCTTTTACAAATTGCTGTATCTTAATTTAAGTGCCTGTTATATCCTTGGTGCTGTTTTGAAGGCAAGGGTTATAACTGAAGTATCTTCCATGTTTAAACATTTAACATTAATCAGTCTGATATATATTGAACCAATCATCTAGTACTCTGTACCTGTACATACAGTTCAGTATCAGACCGGGTTGGGAATTTATCACACATTCCTAAGTCAATCCAATCTTCCACCTCCTCCACCTTTACTATGGTCATACTTACATGAGGTCAAAAAGAGCAGTAACACAAATATCACTGTATCTTCATTCCAACTATAGATTGTCTTGGGTAGTTCCAGTTGTCTATTGCTTTGCAACAAAGTACTCCCAAACTCTGCATAAAAAAGCTACACCATTACTGTCTTCATAGATTTTGCGGGTTAGAATTTACACAAATTTCACTATGCAAACTTTATCTTTGTTACATGATTTCTAAGGCCTCCACTAAGAAAACTTAGGTAGTTGTGGGTGAGTGGAGAAGTTGGATGTTTGGATCAGTCATCTTCATCCTGACATCCCAGTCTGATATCTGCCTGGTATGATTTGAATGGCTAGAGACTCACTGATGCCCTCCAACCTCTCCTTTTCATGACCTTAACCATAATTCATCTCTCTATGTGATTTTTACAACATGTAGTCTCAGGGTAGTCATCTCTGTATGTATTAGCTCGGAGCTCCAAGAGGCAATGCTCCAACAAACAAGGCTATGAGGTCTATTATGACCTAGTCTTAGAAGGTACATTGCATTATTCCGCCATGTTGTGTTGGTCAAAATAGTCACAAAGCCTCTTGGATTCGAGAAGAGGTAACATAGATTCCAATTCTTGCTTAGGAGAATGTCTGTGAGTTTATATCCATGTTCTAAAAACTATCATGGAAGTTCTCAAATCACTGCCTGAAACCGATTTATTTCCCTTTTTCTGTTTCCATACATCTTAGGACACCATCTGTTTGAAGTAGAGGAAAACTTCTCATGAAAATTCCTTCTGCAATGTCAATTATTTCCACACCAGAATCTTTTAAAAACTTTCAGCCCCACCATTTACTGTGACATCTCTAGTGTAAATTTGTTAATAACCAAACTATTTTCTTTATTTCACCCAGTTTGTTTTTCTTCTTCCCACATTCAGATTTGTATCCCTCTCCTGACTTCTTATTCCTTTATATGTATCTTGGAGAAATAATTCTTTCTAAAGGAAGCTTGTTTTCTTCCAAAATTTCCAACAACGCCCTAGCAAACTGCTTCCCTCATTCCTTTACCTAGTAGACTCTGTTAACCACTGTACTTGTTATCCAGAATAGGGGTAGACATTCTCCTGGCTCTTCACATGTCATAAGAATCCATCTTTTGAGAATAATACCAACTAATTCTTACTGTGTTATCATCCACCAAATTTCTAACTGGTTTCTTCACTCAACTTCTCTTTACTTCCTGTAACTCAGCAATCCATCGTATGCCTTAGACCTAGAATGATGGCTCTCCTCCAACCTGATGACCTGTCATTCAGCTTTCATAACCAGAGCTGCTTTTTCCCTAGACTAACCCTTCCTTTCACTTTAGTTTCTGCATGGAGCTTGCTTCCTCTAGTATCTTCAAGAAATTCATTTTCATCTTTTTCTATTTCTAATGTTTTGTCTCATACTACATCCTCCATTTCTTAACTGAGACATTCCTTCAGGGATCATTACTATTTCTATAGCTTAAATATGCTCTCAATAACACCCAGCCTTTGTAGAATCTTTATAATCTTCATTTGCACTAAGTGACACAGAATTACTCCTTACATAAATTCTTTTCTTAGCCTAATTTCTTCAGGCAATTTCTTGGATCTTATGAAATTCCGCTTCTTTCCAATCAGTATTCTCTGTCTATCCTTCTTGTGGAGTCTTGCTTATGGCTCTGGACTGATGCCATTTTCTTCTTTGTCTGTATATGCTCCCTAGGTGACTGCATCTACTTTCTTGGTTTTAGTTATCATTTGCCAATTGTCAGTTCTCAAACCTCTATCTTGCTATGACTGTACCTGGAAGTGTACAATTGCAATGACATATTTCACCTTTCCAACTGGATATCTCCTAAGTGTCGCCGACCTAAGGAGCATTACAGCCCTTCCCATCACCCTCCTCCTCTCACACTCACTAGGAAGGAGGCATTTCAAAGACATAGTTGTCATGCAAAGAAGTAATGATGGTGGTGACAAATTCAAAAACAAAATAAACAAATGTGAAAGACTCACTCCATGCACTCACTTAAGGCTATCTAAAGTAGGCAGAGTGCTGGTTAGATACTGATTTTTTTTTTTTTTTTTTTTTTTTTTTGGCACTGGGAACTCACAACCTCGCGCCTGCCAGGGAAGGCACTTAAGCCGATGAGCCGAACTCCCAGCCCTAGTTTTTTGAGGCAGAGTCGCACTATGTAGCTCAGGCCGGCCTTGTGCTCACGTTGTAGCCCAAGCGGGCCTCGAACTCACAATGCTCCACCTACCTCAGCCTCCCGAGTGCTGGGATTAAAGGCGTGCGCCACCACGCCCGGCTTAGATACTGATTATCAAGTAAAGCAAAGATGCTGATTAGCAAGGCCACCATCCACAGGGACAGAAAATTTGTTCAGCTGCTTTTTCTTACTGGAAATGCTTTTCAAGAATATCACCAATCTTTGTTCTTATTTTATAAGCTCACAGGCATCTTTCTGATGCATAATTAGATCTCACTTGAACAAAAAGACAGATGTTTGTTATCGTGACTGGGATATAGCCATTGTATGCTCGAAATTGGCAGACTAGTTGGTAAATGATTCTCTTGTCAGTTAGTCTGGTGTGAGTCAGTCTCCGAGTGTTGGTGAACTCTAGACGAACTATTCAGATCAAGTTTCCGGATCTGCGAAACTGAAGACCAGACACTGGACGGGGATGACAGAAAATAAACCATGAACCTGAGGCGAGGCCCAGCAAGTGAGGTCAGCAAACTATATATATATAGAGAGAGATAGATAGATATAGACATATATTTCAGTTGGATACATTTTATCTTATGCATCTTTGTGCCACACAGGGCATATCATAGTGCAAAGCATTAAAAAGGCAACTATTTGTTTATTATCCAATCTCAGAAATTCAGTAGTTTCCAAAAGAATAATATTAAATGCACCCAAACAATCTATGAATCCCACAAATTGAATTTCTAAGATACTCACAAGCCTCCACATTATGCAAAAAGACAACAGAAATCTTGAACAAAAACAACAGAAGAGCGGAGTAACAAAATTATTTCCATGCCAAAAATGACATACCTAGTACTTATTTTATGTGTTGTATATCTTATTTCATTTTATTTCTCCGGCATCCTATGAATTACATACTCCCACATTGTAGTCAAAGAACACATAGCCTTGAAGGCTTAAGTAACTTGCCAGAACACACAAGTAGTGAATTGTAGAGGTCAATTTGAACCCAAGGTTTTGTGACTGCAACACTGACACTCTTAAACACAAGGTTTGGTGTTTGCTGTTAACTGTTCAAACCCAACAAACAGTAAAAAGGTTAAGTTATTTGCATTTACACAAAACTGAGATTCAGAGATCCTATCTTTAAATGTAAATAGCCATCTTGAGATGTAGAAAATGCTGCCTTAATTTCTTTGGAAATTCTGAGTGGAGCCCTCAGAAGAATATAACACAAAAAGACAAAAGGATCAACTGAGTGCATATAATGAAGTACCTTTGCGTTTATCTAGTTTGGAGAAACAACCTTGCATCCCTTCTTCCTTTCACTCCATGCCACCTTTTACTAAGTACAGCAATGGAGAACCTCAAATTAAAAAAAAAAAAAAAACATATCCACAATAAAAATAAAATGTCCACTACAACCCAGGACACAAGAACATATAAATTTATATGTATTTTCTTGTATATGTATGTATCTAAAACTAAAATCACAAATCCTTATTGAGTTTTGGAGTCTGATTTACAGAACATTTTGCTAAAGAAGGCTGGTTATAACCCACCACACTAATTTGCATTCTTTTCTCAACCCATTTTCCAGTGAAAATTTTGCTCTCACTGCAACCTAAGTGACAAAATTAAATGGATCATCTCCGAGGTCTCTGTTTTAGTCCATCATTAAGGATTATCCGGCTTCACAAAGGTGATTTCCCCAATCAAATTATCAAGAGAGGTATGTAGTATGTTTTTCCGTCTGCAATACCTGTGGCCTCCACTGGCCTCCTATCCCCTTATTCCTACCCAGCTTACTTTCCTGTGGGGCTGCAGTACTGTCAACTGCTCATCTCAGAGGCCTGACTTCATCACAGCTACTGTACCAGATGGTCTGTCCCAGTAGTCATGCTGCCAGGGGACAACAGTCCCCAGGGTCCACCCCAAAGCATCATAACCTTACAGGGTGAAACAAGTAAGCACCGAATTAACAATAACATGGATTTCCAGTTACATCTGTCAAATCTATAGTACTCCATCCCATCAGGTCACTAAATCATAATAGTTCTGTTTTGAATTTAGGTAAAAATTTATCTGTTTGAGAATGGAAGCTCTAACTGTATATGGGTCTAAAATTATAAATCTCCTAAAAAGAAAGTATAAACTTTCTATTTCATTAAGGTGGAGAGAGAAGACAGGAAAGAAGAGAAGAAAGGAGGGGAAAGAAGGGGAGGGGAGAGACACAGAGACAGAGAGAGTGAGAGAGAGAGACAGGAAGAGAGAGGGAGAGGAGAATGAGAGTGTATATTCAATTCTAGAGAAAAAATTCTATACCTAAACTAATTTAGAAAATTAAAAAATACTCAGGGTAAATTCTTCTTAAATCAGAAAGATAATTACCTACATAATATTTATGTATGTACTAAAGACACATACACTGTCCCCCTACTCATATATGTAATATAAAACTCTACCAAAGCTGCTACTGTAAGTAAGAATTTTTAAACACTAAAGTTTTGTCATTAAGGAGTTAATATTTACTGACATATACATTAAGGGTTTCGAGAGATTTGTATTTTATACTCACGCTATTTTGTATTTTGGTATAGGGCATTTATTTTCACAGACACAGAACCATTGTACACTTACCTTCACCAATGAGATTTTTAAAAAAGTAATGCTTTAAGCATGCTTTTATTCCATTATACACTGTATTCAAGCAGTACAAGATCATATGTATTAATATAGCTGCACAAAGCAAGCAATTGAGGCTAAAAAACAGAAACCATAAAAGATTAATAGTATGACTACTTTTGTGGATTAAATGCTAGTGAGACAAGATTTTAGTCAACATTTTAACCACAGTAGAAGAAATATTACGGTAGCATTCAATATATTTCTTGAAAGAATTAAATCACATCCCTATTGGAAATTAAATATCAAGTAATGAAATTTTATGAATTATCTAGCGCCAGAACTTTTTAACTTCCTTTATAGCTTTTGCAGTCCAGTTTTCACTATAACAAATACTGAGTTAGCTCAACATGTCCTATAGTACCTGCCAGACTATAATACTATGTGCTAAAATTTGGAGAAACTTGTGAATATTAACACTGTAAGAAGACAGAAGCCATCAAACCATGTTTTACAGTTTTATTGAATCTTTTTCAGCTTTATTGTCCATGGTAAGTACAATTCTAGTGCCCATGATTATGAAGCTTTGCCATTACTATAAATAGTGGATACAAAGTTGGCTGCCATGCCTTAGGCACACACGCACACAAACAGACACACACACACACACATACACACAGTACAAAATATACTCTTGCATGCAAACAACACTATGCTATTATAGGAAATGTACTTTCCTTTTATTAATAACTATTTTGCACAATTAGTTTGGATTTTGTTAAACTACCATCAATTCAGATAAACCTGAGAAAGCTTAATATGTCAAGTAACACTGTTTCATACCACTCATTCAATGGCACTATTATTCACAAGAAATCTAATTCAATTATCTACATTAAAATCACAGATAATACAAAAATAAACATTTTTTGCAAAACACTAAAATGTAATATAATTCAAATTCACAAATTTTGATATGCAACATACAGTCACCTTCATATTAATCTGTGATGATGTATATAATGCAATGTATAACAACAGAACAAAAACTGTAAGAGAATTCAGCAGCCAAATAATGTATTTATCACTAAAAACCTTGTTATTAAAATTATCAACTGAACAAAGAAAACATTAAAATCAATACCGATGTTGAAGTTTCTGGTAGTGTGCTATTTAAAACGCTGTCAAAAAAATGAAGATTATATTACTTCACTTCAAGAAGAAACACAATGCAAACACTTCAGAATTGAGTAACAGTAACTGACTGAACCAGATGCCTTTTTCTCCCTTCTTCTTCCTAAGTCTGTCCTTTAATTCTAATGTCCTATCTGTAATGCCCAAACCAGTAGAATTCTAAACCATAAGAGATTAATTCTGAATGTAACATAAGAATTTTGCCTTTGGAAATAGAAGCTCTGACCACAGTTGAGGATAGAATTCTAAATCTCCTGAAAAGACAACATAAGCTTTTTTATAATATATATAAAATGTAGACAACACAGACCCCGTCTGGCTAAAATATGTTATATTCACAATTAATCTTATGTTAATCTGATACCAAATTGTGTCTATGAGGAAAGACATAACAAAAAGGCAATCATGCATATGTATTTCTAGGGAAAATGAATCACTTGTATCATAAAACAGATTGTTGTATTTTAAATCCCCCAAATTCTCAAGATTTAAATTTTAAAATATTGATATCTTAAAAGCATCATGATACACAACTCTCATTTTATCTATGCATTATGTAAAATACACCAGTGTGACATATTAAGATTATACCTTTAATAAATATAATTTACATAAGCATGTTGGATCTTTCAAAAAAGTATTTTAATATGCACAACAGAAGGACTGTGAGCTTCAATAAATATTATTACAACAGTTGCAGTTTGACCAGCAAAGGTAAAGCTTCAATAGGTCCTAATTAGTGTAGCATCTTTCAATATTGTCACTAGTTGAATTCCAGCTGGGATAAGTAGTAACATCCACAGCATCCAGCCACAGCTTAGCATACTAAATGAGTAGACAGAGAAGACTTGCAGGTTATGACCTGTCACATCACAACTGCTGAAACGTGTAAGCATATTTAGCTGAGAACCAGACTGGAGAGTCCTGGAAAACACAGTAGCAGGTTTCGTTGCACTCCTCCCTGTGTCTACTTTGCAAGCTTTGCCACATCGCCTATGCCTCAACAAATGGATGTCATTCAACCTTTTCAATCCACAAAGAATGGTCTTCAAGAGGTTAGGAGTCCTACAGTCGGCCGAGCAGTCACATCATGACATTAAATCCAAATTCTGACTTTCATGGTATATTTCATCTTAGTCTGAATTTTTATTTCAGAGTAAATACAGACTGATGTTTCAAGAGTCAAAGACCATGATTTCTGCACAATAAAAACCCCTTGAACTTGGTATTAACATGCTTTTAGCTATTTTTCCATCCAAATTTCAACTGATTTCTGCCTTTACAATTAAAATACTTACTCATATCATCACATGGCATGAATCAGCTTTTCAGCTGACAGATCACTGCTTCATCCTGACCCTCTATATGTTTTCACACAGATCTTTCCAGATACTTCTCTTGGCCTAGAAGAAGTTGGAAAGATCATTCTTATTACTATTTGGCATATACTCACATGTCAGTACCCCTGGTGTGATGTATAAAGCTAAAAGCAAAACACTTTTGTGGATGGGATGTACCTCAGTAGTAGAGGGCCTAATGTTCAAATACCTAGGTTCAATCCCTAAGACTGTGTGAAGAAAAAGAAAAAAAAAGAAAAGAAACACTTTGGAAAAAGCATGCCAAGTAGTAAAAGGGCAATTCTAGTCACAGTCTACCTCCTAGCTGGACCCACACTCCCAAACAAAGTTCTCTGGAAGCTGGAACAATGCATTCAGCATGTACTCAAAACAAGCGTGGGGATCCAGAGACCTAAAAGGAAGGAAACTAAATTACCTGGTGAGGAAATGTAACAGAAATGTGTACCATTAAGCTGTGAGTTCAAGTATGGTACAGGCTCTGGAATTTCCATTTTGGTCAGCTTAACAATACTGATCTTGTTTCACTGAACACATGTGCAAAGGGATTAATACAGTATAGAGGTGTTTTAGAGTTTGCCTCTTAGGATTCAAAAACAGACAATATTGTTATGAGTCTCATGAGAAATTTGAAAATCTCAAAATGTGGAGGTGTATGATTTTTCTTCTAGATTAGGTTTCTATAACCTTATACATTAAGAATGAACATATAAAAAGTGCCACTATGCAAGTAGTCTAAATATAGCTTTTTAAAAAATTGATCCTAGTAGTGAGAGATTAATTTGAAGCAACTCTGAATACCGCGTAAATGTTCAATCCACCTGGGCATTTGAAGAACTGATACCAAGTCCTCAGTTTCCTGTTCTTATGTCCCATAGTGTGCTACAACCCCATATTTCTCAAAGTATAAGGTGCTTTTAAACAAGTTATTTGATTATTAGCTATAAACTCTGATGAGGACTTCATAAGGGCTAGCTAAAAGTTCTTTGACACTAAACTTACTCATTTGTGGTAACTATAGTTTCTCATTATTTTCATTATATAGAAATTTGACTAATTTAAGGTCTAGAAATCCACCAATTCAGAGATGGAGGGGAAGGGAGGGAAGACAAGGGACTGAAAAAAGAAATGAAAATGTTTCATATACTTGTACCAACTCTACACAGGGAATGTAAACATTATGTACTGCAAGGGTACCAATAAAAAAAGAAAGAAAGAAAGAAAACAGTTATTAAGCTTGCTGAAATATTTTACAAATCTTTCATTAATGCCTGGCAGAGAACAAATACAAAATACACTGACCCGTCTTTTTCTCTTTAATTACTAGTAGTTTGATTAGTATCTTGCACAGTTTACTTTTCTGTGTTATGATACTTTAATTCTCTGCATTTATCATTCCACATACATTTCTTTAAGTGTTAGGATGTAAGATTTATTAACAGATTATAGCTTTCCATTCTATCAACACAGCCTATACAAATTCTGCCTACTTCTCTTTCTTTTCATATTGCATTTAATTTTTTAAACACTTTGAAGCAGAAAGAACCCTTTTCCACTGTGATTTTAGAGACATTATTCCAAAAGGCCTTCTATCCACCTCCAGTTGCCTCATGTACTTGAGAGTACTATATTGTAGGCTATGCCTTGTGGATAACTGCCAACCACACCACTTCTGAAAATACTGGTCTCATACCCCATATCCCTCAATTTGAAAACAACTGTTCAACTTTACTCAAACTCTAGTCTGTAACTTAACTGTGAGTTTTGAAAAACTGTTTTTACAGATGTGAGTGAGCCCTTGTCTTGGAACACAAAGTCTTAAGGTCTTGCACAACAGCAGTACAAGTAAATGTTCTTTATCTCAGGAAGTCTAACAGGTTCATGGTGTTTACAATGAAAATAGATGCACTATGACATCTTCATTGCATCTTTCAGTAAGATTATATATTCAGGCTTCCACCGTCAACATTTAGCACCCAATATATAGTGAGTGGCTTTCCAAAAATAACAGGAAAATTGCTATTTTCAGGCTTTTATGTTCATTGACTTTACTTTTCTACTCAATTCCCCAAAGAAATGCAGCCAGCTACCATTTATGCTTGCAAGGAATTGAAAAAGACACCTAGATCTGTTCACTCTGTATTGAATGAACTTTGATATCCTGTACTAAATATTTTAAGAATTTGGATTTTCAGTTTGTTCATGCCATGGTTCATTAAAAATGATAAAACCTGGAAAAACAAAAAAATTCAAGTTTTGGGTGTCTAGATTTTTTGAGAAATTATCAATATTAAGATAGCTCTGGTACTCATGTGTACACACACTTTACAAAAGCTTGTAAATTTTAAAGGCAGAAGAAAAATAAATGTTTAACTATGTAGTACTGTTTTATTAGACATACCTCTAGTCAGTCAGAAGGGAGACTGACGACAAACCCAAATAATCAAGTGTAGATGTGGGCACTTTTGCGTCTATATTTTTTTAATTCACTACTGTCTTGTTTTGATTTTTATAAGCTTACTAGAAACTCAAAGGGGAAAAAAGTACTTGGCTCTGTTAAGCATCCTACCATGTTACAAAGTGAGGTGTTTGGGGATTCTTGTGCCTTCACAAGCTTGTATCTCCATTTTGCTTGAATTCGGATAAAATATTGAGGGTCATGTCTTCACTCTTGGATTGCAAATTTGCCTCACTTCTTCTGGAAGCTTTCCTGGTGGCTCGCGAAAGTCTCCTTCTAAAAGTATCACCAGCCAAGAAATACAGAATGGGGTCCACACAGCTGTTGAGACTTGCTAGACCTCTTGTCACCTGGTAAGTAGCATACACCCTGTCATTGAAAATACACATTTCTGGGGTCTGAAAATCTAGCCGGGCTCTCAAGTTCATTGTTTTCATCACATGGAAAGGGATATAAGACACAGCAAAAACCGTCAGTACGATAATCACCAGGTAAATGGATTTCCTCCTTAGAGGCGAGTTGTCCAGGTCATTGTAAATCAGCGCTCTCACAATTAATCCGTAAAAGCCCAGAATCAGTACCAACGGGACACAGAACATGGCCACAGTGGTGCACATGCTGTAGATGAAATAACTTCGCAGATACTCATCTGAGGTGGTGTCATAGCAGGTGATGGTTTTGTTTTTCCGGATTCCGATTCCAGAGTAGAACAGGATGGGGGAGATCGCTACCACCACGATGAGCCACACCAGCACACTGATGTAGACCGCGTTCTTCTTTTTGAGCCTGCCCAGGGACTTGAGCGGGTACACCACGCCGCTGTACCTGTGCGCGCTGATGCACGTCAGGAACAAGATACTTCCGTAAAGGTTCACGTGGAAGATGAACCTCTGCAGTTTGCACATGGCATCCCCGAAGATCCAGTTGGTCTTATTGAAGTAGTAGAAGATGAGGGCTGGCAGAGTCAGCACGTACAAGAAGTCAGCCAGGGCCAAATTGAACATATACACTGAGATGCCGCTCCAAGGTTTCATATGGAAAACAAACATCCAGATGGCTACGCTGTTGCCCAGAAAGCCAATGATGAACACCAAGATGTAGACGGCCGGCAGGTAGTAGAACTGGAAGCCTGTTTTGGTCAGGGCACATCTGAAGGGGGCGGCAGTGGCGGCGGTGGTGGTGGCCGTGCTGTTTCCCCAGTGAAAGCCCGGACTGGCCAGGAAGGCAGCGTCCGTCCCGTTGGGGACAGCCGGCCACAGCACCTCGGTCATTCTCTCCTCCCCGATTTAGGCAGCAGGTACGAAAGGCAAGCAGCGGCGAGAGGGCGGCGATGGCACGGTACGCAAAGTGCATTGGAAAAGCCGGCGAGAGGAAAGGCTGGGGCGCGGGGGACCCCCGCGGAAGTGGGCGCGCCGGGGCTCGTACTCGCCGGCTCCAGGCGTGCGTTCGCCTCGGGCCATGAAATCCGTTCGCATCCGTGACTGAAGCAGGCTGGCGGGCCGACCAGCAACTTCCCCGTCTGGCAGGCAGAGCAGAGGTTACACAACAGGACGCACAGGGCACAGACAACTTTCCAAATGCGCTTTCCCTGGGGTCCGCGGGTCCGCGCTGCAAAGCACTCCCGGTGCACAGCGAGACCAAGCCAAACTCGCTCGGCTGTGGTCCAGCGAAGAGGGCGCAGCCCACCCTCCTTCTCCCAAAGATCAACTTCGCTTGGGCATCTTCCTTCTCCTACCTTGGAAGCGACAAGCTGGGCTTCGTGGCTCCGAGTCGCTTCTTCCGGGCTCCTCTCTCCCCTGCGCTCAACCTCCGAGGGCCATCGAAGCGCGCGTGGCCGCAGCCTGGTGCGCTTCTAGGTTTCTTCCCGTCCGCCGTTCACGCAGTCGAAGCGCTCCAGCAGACCCGGCCCAGTCCCGGGAGCTGGGGGCCGCCGGGAGCCCGGTCCCGGCGGGGTGGGCGGAGCCTGGGCTCCCGTGCGAGTCCGCGCGGCTCCAGAGGCAAGGGGCGTGCTCCGCCGAGCTCGCCGGGCGCGCTGCCCGTGCTGCGGAGGACGCCGCCGGGGGCCGAGGCGTCTTCTGGACAACGAGGCTTCTCAGAGCCAGGGTGCGCTCAGTCTCGCCCCAGCCGCCGCGTGGTAGTGGCGAGGGCAAAGGGTGCGCTTGGTCAGCGGCGGCTGTTGGCGAGCGATTGGCCCGCGAGCGCACTTTCGCTCTTCAGCCAGCTATCTCCTTGAGTGAAGTTGCTGACACACAGGAAACCCTCTCGACAGCTTTAGAGCCTGCTGCCTGCAGCTCCCCAGCCGACTAGTCACAGGCAGAAGTCTCTAAAGCCCCCTAGCCCCAAACCAGGTGTTTGCAGACTGCGAACAGCCAGCAGTCCCGGCTGGGAACGCCCAGGCGTTGCGCCGCGCCTCGCCTCGCTTTGCCTAGCACATGTAGGAACCTGCTGCTCGGCAGTGCGCGAGCCTCCGAGCCTCCGAAGGAGCGAGGCTGGGAGGAGGATGGGAGACTCCTCCGCCGTTCTCGTTTGTTGCCAACCCCCCCCCATTCCAATACTTTTCCTCTTAACCAAATACTGTACTAATAAACCGACATCACTACGAACGTCATCGTGAGAATTTCTAAAAGGGCCTGGTAAAAATCTTGTTCATAAATTCTACACGTTGCTTCAGTCCAATTTGATTTGATAGACACGTAGTACCTGCTGGACAACAAGCTCTCAAATCTTCCGGGTCAACTACATTTAATTAAAGATTAGAAACCGCAGTGAAAAAAACTGAGTCAATATCAAAGCTTTCTGGAATGACTCAAATATTAAGTACAGTTTTATGTAGATATAAAATACGATTTCAACTCCTAAGTGATTAAGATAGAGTTGGGGGAGGTGTTATCAATTCTTTTTCTTAAAGTGATTAGTTACAATTACCTCTAGTGAGTATTTTAAAAATAAAGAATGAAGACTTCCTTAATTACCACCCTTATTTAAAAACCAGGGTTTTTTTTTCCTCCTTGAATACATCAAAAATTTAGCTAGCACATTTCAAAAAGGCACATGAATATGTTTAATTGAAAGCTAATTGAATTGTTTGCTGTTCAGGGACATATTTAATTAGGCGCACACAGGAAAGAAAACAAGTACCCCTTGACAATGTACTATTTCATGATATATTTTATGTTATATAGTAACAGAAAATTTTCTTTAAGAGGAAGAAAATCCAAGAACAAAATATATACTATAACAATTTCTTTCTAGTCCCAAATATTACACAATAGTGTTCCCTTGAAAATATTCAGGGAAAACCACAAGCTCCTGACTTTGGTATTAGAAGGAAAATACTCCACAATCTCCAGGCAGTGTTTCAGAGAAACCCGTACAGAAAGGGCAATAGCCAAGTACATTGCCCACTATCAATATGCTGGTACTGAGTGGTGCTAAGTGGAACAGCACGAAAATACAGTAAGTGAGAAAACTAAAGTCAATAACTCAAAGAGCAAAATATTGCTGTTAAAAGAGTCTTGATTATGTTTCCTTCCAGTCTTCAAATTAAATTATTCTGTAACTCTGAGCCTTAGCATGGAACGTTTTTATACCGTTTGAAAAAGATGATGCTAGCTGGGATGGATGGTCTATTAAGAAGGAAAAGGAGGCAAAGAAACCCATTAAGAGTTTCAGGAGTACTCAGTGGGTCTTTACTATTCACTCCTTTGCTTTTTTCATTTGCGACCTAAGCAATATGTAACCTCACTCAGAAGTCTGTTGCAAATGCATTAACTCATAAAGTGCATGCTTCCAGCTGTACATTTAGTCCAAATGCCCTTACCTACTTCCAAAACTTTCCCACCTTAGTAGGAATTTGGAGGAGGTAGTTATTCTAAAGGCACCACAGATTTGTTTAACAAAGGTTTTAAATGCATATTTTGTAAGCACTGTTTTTACATTCAGCCTGCTTACATACATATTTAAAATATGTTTAAGTTATATTATGGATTGAAATTTTGCCTGTGTTCAATTAAACCTTCTTTTTGTAAAACTTTGAGATTTAATGCAGGCAAAAGAATGCCACCTAATTACATGCCTGTATTTATTCACACTTGACTACCAATTATATATTCTTTAGATATATGAAAATATACTCCATGTATTCGAATGTTTAACTCAGACATACTGTGTTAACATGTCTTGTATTTGAGAAAGAATGTGTTGGAGCTCAGATACTCCATAGTACGACTCTTTGACATGCTAATTATCCTGAACTGAAGAAGACCAGAAACCATCAGATGCAGAGTTTTTTGTGGACCTTCTATTCTCCTGTGTCTTCCTCCTTCGTGAAGTGAATCATGGAAACCAAAGTTCCTCTTCCCAAAGGTTTGCCCATAGATGATACAGCTTCTTTTACCCAAAGCCAACTTAGGTGACTTAGAAAGGTCACCTCTCCTTTTTTACTGTAGACTGTCATTCCAGAGGGATCTTGCCTTATAGTTGGGAGAAAGAATGCTACACAGACAGGACCAGAAGAATCTATACAGACAGGACTTGCAACTTCTCCTCTCAGGTCATTGTCCTTAGATCATACCCTTTTTATCCAATCACATTTCTACATGCTATTGATTCGCCTTTAAATTTACAATTAAAATTGGCTTTCACTGGGTCATTGGGTCTGCATTTGTGAGGGCTGCCATGTTGTATTAAACTTTAGTTAAATCTAGTCATTAGCTTTTCTCCTTTTAACCTCTGTATTATAAGTAGATGAAGGAAGGTATCGTACCTTTCCACCCATACAGATATAAACTGCCTGTGTTCAAGAGAGGTATAATTTATTTGACACTTAAGGAGCATTATCTGCTTTAATCTTTGTAAATATCCTACAACAATAGTTGACAGTTATATTTCTATTTTATAACTGATGGAACTTAAGTATAGAAACTATAATTTATGCATAGTCACATACTAGAAACTGGAATTTAAACACAGGCCCTCAATCTCTGAGACCTATGCAATTAAGTACTGTCCTATAGTGAAATTCAAACTAGTAAAGGACACTGATAGGAAAGTTTAACTTTTTGGTGGCCCATGCAGCTTGAGTACACAAAGGGCTATTCCCAGCAGCCATCTGTCAAAATGAGCCAGAGTTCGAAGGGATCAATATCCAAGGAGTATTTCAGCAGTTTCCTAAATACTTTTCTGTGTAAGCCATATATATGCACATATATATAGTACATATGTATAAAGAGAGAGAAAAAGAGAGAGAGACAGAGATGGAGAGAGACAGAGGCAGAGAGACAGAGACAGAGAGAGAGAGAGAGACAGAGAGAGAGAGACAGAGACAGAGACTGAGAAACTGAAACAGACAGCCAGATATTGGAAGTCACATCTGCTCAACCTTTGATTCAAAAAGAAAAGGCTGTTTTACTTGCATCAATGAACGTTATCTTCTTTAGAAAACTTGTTCCTTTTCCTTCTTTAAAGTCACAGAAAATTCAAAAATCACTGAAGATGGGAAGATCATTACAAATTACAGTTGAAAACCACAAACCAAAAGAGAAAAAATCTGGGCACAGAAAGAATGAGAGGCATGTCCCATGTCAGGAGGGCCCAGCTGCTCCTGTAAATTATACCCTTGTCATGGACCCAATCAGTAGACTTCCTGAAATGAATTTCATTAAGAGTTACAGCAGGGTACAGGACACAGAATAGGACAGTAAGGTGATCCAAGGAGAAGGCTAGAGGAAAGCAAAACAGCAAGAAGGCCAGGGAGAAGGAAGAGAAGAGACAA
Organism: Dasyprocta punctata; assembly: GCA_004363535.1. Classification (NCBI taxonomy): domain Eukaryota; kingdom Metazoa; phylum Chordata; class Mammalia; order Rodentia; family Dasyproctidae; genus Dasyprocta; species Dasyprocta punctata. Next base: position 81,813 of record RJWM01003159.1, read on the forward strand.
GAAGGAGAGAGGAAAGTGAAGAAGAGGGAAGGGAGGAGAAAGAAGATGAGATGATGGGAAGGGAAATGACGGGTGGGGCCCAGAGGAAAGGAAAGCAAGGTACTGGTGCAGAAGTAGAAGGACATAGCTGTTTTATGGGGTTTGGAAGTACACAGGGTCTGGGAGGTGGTGAGAGGGCACAGGCCACATGAGCCTGTGGACAAAGTCATGTCCCGTGGAAGATGACAATGAACTAGGTTTTCTATTTGTGCCTAACCCTTGTAAGAATCTATAAATCTCAGGCAATATAAAGCTTCTTCTACCCTTAGAAAGTTTCTTTCTCTTATAAGTTAAGAAAGAGTATTCAAGAGAGCTGATTTCTTGTACTCACTTTTAAGTATTACCCTCCTTTTCTTCATTGAAGTGGAGCCCGGGTCTTCCCATTCTCAAGCATTTTGTAATACTTTCAGAAACATCTTTATTTAATCCAGAATTGAAGATTCCAGTTCTGATTTATAGCTTCAGTTTTTCTCTAATCAATCTTATTCGATATAAATATCATCTTTGCACTCTGTCTCTGACCTCCTTATTTATACAAAGTCATGTTTTAGAACATTTATGATAAAGATTATGAATTCTATATTATATGCCAGTTCTTCATGACTTCTTTAGAGATGTTGCTTAAGAGAGAGTAATAAATATTTATAAAGCCTGTGCACCCATAAATACCTTTAAAGTATGCTACCCAAATCTGAGGTCTTGAGTTAAAAATTATGGGGAATTTCCATGGCACCCCAAAGAATAAGAATATGACATTATTTGAGAGTTGTGTTTGAGCATTATATCTATAATCAATAATTACAGACTTTGATACATCTATAATTTGCATACATGAGCTAAACTCCAAATATGCAAATGAAAGTCATGTGTAGAAATAAACACTCTGTTTTTCTTGTGTTGAGTGGCATGTTCCATCAGCTTATCCCTTGTCTTAGTTACTTTTCTCTCATTGCTGAAACAAAATACCAGACACCCAAAGTTAAAGGGGAGAAAGGTTTATTTAGCTCACAGTTTGTAGAAGTTTCAGTCCATAATAGGCTGGCTCCAAGGTGGGGTGGAACATGGCAGAGGCAACCGTTCATGGTGACAGAAACAGCAAAAGCAGTAAGCAGAAGAAAGAAACAAACCTCTTTCTGTCCATTATTTCGCATCTAGTCTCCCAGGATTAGGGCAGTGTCAATCCAACCAGTGGACTGATCCAGCAGTCATCCCTCTTAACTTCAGCAGAGGTTAATCCCAGAATTGCACTATGAATCAATCACACTCTAGGCAGCCACCTGCAGAAAAATTGTATGGTTGCATGAGGTTTTGAGGGAATATCTACACTCAAACCATAACGATACGTTGATCTTAATTATGTCCTGAGTGTTTCACACATCTCAAGTTTATATTAATAGCAGCTGGTGTCACATTTCAGATTGGAAATTTGGCTCCCTGAACAACTGGTAATAAATTTTCACCAGTAGCACCCAAAGTGTGGACCAAATTTAAAGAGGTGAGCATTGTATCTGTTTTTAAAAGTGATTCACATATTCCTTTAATTAAGAATTTTTAAAAATGCTGTCAAAATGGAATACTCCAGCTTTCCTATAACAAACCAAATTTCAGATACTATTCTAAAAATATATCGTGGTAGCCAAAGAAAGCGAACAGCAGGTCAACCTACTAAAGAGAAATAGTCCTGTAAAATGTCTATTAAATTAAATTAGATTAAAAATAGGCATTATTTATTAGTTGGATGAGAATAAAAAGAGACTAAGTAATACTTGATGTAGATAAACAATCATTTGTTCCTTGGCACATTCTTGTTTTTCCAATGATAGGGTTTAACACTGTCTCAGACTCAAATTAGTTTTGCTCTTCTTCATATTCCAGTCTCATTTTTAGGCACCTGATATTGCAGCTAAATATTTATCTTATAGATGGCATCATAGTAATAATAACTAGATAAGCTAAAAACTATCTCCCTCACCTTGTACTCTTTTAGAATCACACTATAAATTGTTGAACTTGAGTATGCTACAAATCAACTACCGTAATCATCCTAAAAAGAAGTAGTAGATCCCAGAGTTTGCATTCATAACAAGTTCCCTGTGAGGCCAAGCTCTTCATTCCAACACTGCCTTTTGAACAGCGAGGCTTTATGCAATCTGGCTTGATATTGTTTTGCTACATAAATTTTAAAATGCTGTAGCTACTCCTGTCCAACACTGTCACACCTTAAGGCTTTAGTAATCTTGAACTGTGAAACACACGTGTGATAAATTGTTTGGAATGATTTTCATGGTGTGTGGTTAAACACGTAAGTTTGGAGAAGCAGACAGATTCAGAAGTCTGCTACTGTTGAGGTTGGAGCTTTATGTTAAAGTGCTTGATTGACATGTGCAAGGCTCTGGGTTCAAATGTCAGTCCTGCAGGAAGTCAGTTAAGGCTACTGACAAGTTGTGCAGCTAGATAATGGCCAAATCTATTTTGTATCAATGTTCCTATCAAATAATTCCTATATCACAAGGTACTTTTGAAAATGTCCTCATGTGTATAAGGTGTTTAAACTGCACCTAGCATTTATGAAATGCAAAATAAATGATAACTGTTATCATTATTGTTTATAACATGCTTTTTTTTAAATCTTTACCTCCCTTTCTTTGTCTTCCCCTGGTTTTCTCTCTTTCTGCTGATCAGTTTTCTCTTTCTGTGTAGACATGGTTCAACATGGCTACTCAAAGCCTGGCATTGTTTCCAGTGATAAGTTCCTGAGGAAAGATGGCAGGTGGCACGGTTCAACTCAGGCCTAGAAGAGAAGGGGATGACAGGCCAAATGATCATAGCTCTCCTCCAGAACTGAACAACAGATGCCTCTAAAAGAAAAGAAAAAAAAGGGTAGAAAAAGGAATTACTTCTTTTAGAAGGGAACATTTAGGGAAGGGGGATGTAGTCAACAAGTGAAATTGTTATCATCTCAAGAATCAGAGAGAATGTGACCATAAATGTGACTCGGTGGGAAGAAAAGAGAGAAGAGAAGAGAAGAGAAGAGAAGAGAAGAGAAGAGAAGAGAAGAGAAGAGAAGAAGAGAAGAGGGAGAGAAGAGGAAGAGAAGAAAAAGAGTTTCAGAAAACTCAATGTGACAGACAAATTCTAAAATCCTGGAGATAGAGGACTGTGCCTGTGGCTATGCAGAACATGTTTGAAAGAAGTATTTCTGGAGAGATGAGAGCACACCCAGGGCAGGCCCCTTCTTCTGCTTGGATTTAGAATTTACTACCAGTGAAGGGACCCAAATAGAGTTCTATAGGTAAATGAAAGAACTAAGTAAAAAGAATGAATTCAAGAGGAAAAAGGCAAAGAAGATGATTGTCTCATCTGTTTGGTCTTTACAAAGGGAAAGAGGAGGAAAATGTGAAAGAATAGAAAGAAGCTTTGGATTCCTGCTGGGAAGATGGAAAGCTTCCTTCAATCAGAGATAAGTTATGAGGTTCTGCTTTCATCATAGAAACCAGGCTATCGCATGTCATTGCTCCTGGGACCCAAATTATTAATTCACTTGAGAGGAACCCTGGGGACATATTTACAGTAATTTGAGTCCCTGGAAATAAGGAATTTGACATGAGCTTTAGGGCAGCAGTGAGATTGAATTTGGTTTAGAGAATAAGTGCCTCAGGAGAAAGAAAAAAGCAAGACTGGAAAAACTATATAGCGATTGCATTAGCCAGGCACTGTTAACAGTTCTGCTGATTGTGCTTGAGCATGAAATCGTGGTTGCAAGACACACCACCACTTACTTTAGCAAGACATTATGAGAGAGTCACATCACCAGTAAACATGGCAGACTGATGAGGGTTTGAATTTGAAAATGTATGTGTGAGGAACAAGTGGGGCAGAGAGACACCAAGTTTAACTATTCGTCTAATTTTTATTTAGAGATATAGTTGCTCTCAGAGAAAGACCAAGATTGTAGCATTCATCCAAGAGCAAATTATATTCAATGAAAGGTTAAAAGAAAGCTAAATTGGTAACATCTGCTCAAAATGAACACAGAGATAGGATGTAGGGCTCTAAAGAGAAGATATATAACAGGCGTCTGAAGAGTAGATGGGAAATAAAGCAGTGGTAGCTCAGGCCATGGAAAGGAAAAGGCAAAGAGAAACAGACATAGTAGTAGAATAAACAAGAGATAGTTGGGGTATGAGGAAAGAGATAAGCTCTACTGACTCCAAAAAAGATTATGAGCAAGAAGGACTTGGAGTTAAGACATGAGAAAGAGGAGGAAACTCATCTGTTTTTCTTCATAGAGGGGAATACTTGAGAAAATAAGCATGGCATCCTGAAGACGTAAATATACAAGATTTAGTATATCATAAGTAAAGAATTGTCTGAGTGTATTGGCATAGTTTACAATATGGTGTAGTAGTATTGAGGAAGTATATGAGGAAATGAGCTATAACTCTTTGGACAATGAGGAGAGGTCAGAAAATAAAGAGAAGAAGAATTCATGGTGAAAGAAAATTAGCTGTCAAAGAAATCTTTAAGGGCTGATAAGTGCCCTACATGACTGGATAAAGCAGAATTTAAAGCACCGACATATAGTAAGAATGTATCAATGCTAAAAGATTATAGCATCCTGAGATGAAAAGCATACATGAAGTGCAATGTGTATATGTGTTTGTGCCTGACTTATAAAAAGAAGCAGGATCAAAAACTAAGAGTGTTTACTGTGGTTCTTCAGTGAGAGAAATTAAAGAAGGACTATTGAGAATTATGTGGAATATTTAAAGTGTGATTAGGAAAGCTATGGCTTACTGCCAGAGAGACAGGGTCAAAAAAGAATTTAATTATTATCATAATTCATATGGAGGAAGTAGAAGATGTGATGGCATTTTTCCAGAGGGAAGCATGCCTAGTTAATGGCATCAGCTAAATTCCTTTTGTAGATTGGCCCAACTGACCTTTTTTTGCTGTGTTTTTAGCTTATGGGAAACTATTATGAAAGTAAATAAGATGAGATAAAGAGATTCACAAGTCATCTTAAAAATGTCTTTTATTCCTTATAAAAAAGAATTATTATAAGAAAAAAATGCTGAAGCCACATACATGCATTTGCTTACAAATTCCTATATATAGAAAAATACGCAAACTATAACAAAACATGTAACATCCCATAAGTTTGAACAAACCAGCTTAGCATGTATTTGTCTAGAGACTTTCTTCTTCAGCTATATTCACATGAATGCATAATTATATATCTATTGTAAATTTGGCTCACATACTTTCCTGCTGGCATATATACTCTTCTTTCTTTCTTACCTTCTTCCTTCCTTCTTTCCTTCCTTCCTTTCTTCCTTGAAGTACTGAGGATTGAATTTAAGGCCTTAACTCTGAGCTACATCTCCATTCTGTTTTTTTATTTTTTACTTTGAGATATAGTCTTGCTAAATTGATAAGCTGAACCCCAACTTGTCATCCAGCTGCCTAAGTCTCCTCGAGTGCTGGGATTACAGGCATGCATCACCACTCCTGGCTCTAATTTTCTTAAGAGTGGCAGAGTGTTAATAATATCATTGCAAGGGCAAAAGAAAATTGGAATCCACTGGCATTACTGCATGTGGAAGACTACCACAATAACTAACAGCTTGATACAAAATTACAGAAAAGTAAAAGTACTCTAAAGTGTTTAAGGGGGTCTGATTTCCTTAAAAGATATTGCAGTGGGTTAAGTTTAGGTTATGAAATTGAATCAGGTAAACAGTATTCTTTTTCCTACTAACAAAGATAAAGCTATTATCCCTGAACTTAATGCAAAATTTTATACTACAACATTGTCTGATCAGAAATTATCAGAAATGAATCAACATGGATGGATTATGTAATTTTAAAGTAATTTAAAAATACATATGTTTTTCTTGTGTGTGTGTGTGTGTGTGTGTGTGTGTGTGATACTGGGGATTGAATGCAGGGCTTTGTGGATACTAGGCAAGCACTCTACCACTGAGCTACATTACCAGCCCTAAAATATTTAAAAATGAATTTTAAAAATTAAACATAGGAGAACTAATAGTTAAAGTAATACTTACTCCAAATTCATTAAAATGAAAATGTTGAAATGATAAAGGCTGTAAGAAATATAGGGAATGAGTATTTTTAGATATACCACTCACCTATACTAGAATTGACAATAGAAACACTTAAAGCAAAAAAAGAGGATAAAAGTCTGTTTACATGGGAGATATAAGAAAGACTGAGAGACAAACTGAATATCAGAAACAAGAAAGTGAACATTATGAGAAATCATTAAGAGTTTTTCTTGAAATATGGAAAACTAAGCTAAGTACCTGAGGAATAGTAGTTCATCCAGCTATAATCTTGATAGTTTTAAAAATAATAGCAAATATTTAGTGTGTATTTACTGTGTCAAGTCCACAATATTTTTTCTAATTTAAATTTTAGGAATAATTAAAGCATAATTTTCTTCTGAAGAGTCAAAGTTTCATAAAATGGAAAACAATAAAAACAGAAACCGTAAGAGACAGTAAAGACATTGAGACAGAGGTAAAAATCATAAATTTAAAAAGGAAAATAAAAATGTTTGAATACAATAAAGCATCAAAGTAAATAACCACAAATTGGAAGTTGCCAGATTTGATGATGAAGACATGAAAGACTATCTCAAGGTTAATAAATAAATGCAAGCCAAAACAGACATGTCATGCAGAAACTTTTGTTGGAATCCATGAACTCCTAACTAAAACCAATATAGGAAAACATGCTAATTCCTGAAAAGAAGAATGTAAGAATAAAGTACCTAATGACAAGATGCATTGTAAAAAGTGTTGAGACCTAGATGGCTGAAATTAACAGGAAGAACAATTGAAAGGGAACTGGGAAGAGCAGGAGAGATGGGGATTTATATAAACATTTGTTGGGTACTAGTAAAAGGGAAGAATGAATCTCAATGTTCTAGTCATCGGACAAATTCCTCCTGGGAGGGCAGAAATGTAGAAATGAATGACGGAGACTGGAGGTTGTGCTGAGAGGGAAAAAAACCCCGCAGTACAGAAGAGATTGGTAAACCATGCCACAGGAAAGAGGGACAAGAAAGAGCCAAAAGGAAAAAATGCAAGAAATTAATTTTTAAAGCCATGCAAATCGTCAGATAGGAGGAGAGTTAGTAAACACATACATAAGTAGTGCTTTCAAATACCATTATGACATTAAATATATAAAAGTAAATATTACATACAGAAAGAAACTGTAAAACAAATATGGTTTCATTTGCTAAATTCCAGATTATGAGTAGATAGGATCCATTAGGCTCAAGGTATTGAAAATATAAGGACTATTACAATGACACCCTGTAATGGGATCAAATTAACAAGACTAAGAGGGGATGCAAAGTTGGTTCTCTCTGGCCTGCAACCCTGGGGCTACAGAGTCACTTAAAAATGGAATCAACAGTCACTTTTTCTAGCTAGCATAAGCAACTTAGTGCTCTTCATGTGACGCTTACTTTCTCAGTAATACTATTACCATATTACATATTTTTGGGCTTTATAGTAGTTAAAGACGTAGAGACTTATAGTTAGCATTAAACTTTGAAAATGACTTAAGTTACCCTTAATCCTCAGAGGAGAGAATGTGTCAACAATGATTTAACAAATCTCCATTCTTATCCAGTGACCATTTGCTTCTCTAAAACAAGCAACGTGTATATAGTTCACACTCTTGCCCATCTTGCAGGAGGTTATTATTTTAAAAGAGATGAGATGACATGTTTTAATACAAGTTTAGATCTCTATGCAGAACTCAAACCCCTTGGTACACAAATGTCACAGGGTGCTATGAAGTAGAAGCAGATTGACTTCTAACCTTCACTCTCCCACTGACTCAAAGGGAGCACTTAGGTTCTTCATGAGCATATTCTGTGCCTGCAGATCAGGAGTATTCATTTTGGTATCTACTAATCTGTTGAGATTTTTTGAGAATTGTATAATGGGCTTCCACTTTAAGCTATTTGGTAAAACCAATGCTATGCAAATTTAAGAAAGTGTTGTTTGAAAACTTTGTGCTTTCCAACAAAGCTGTTTAGGAATTTGAGATTCTATACCAAGTCAGTTATAAACTCTTTATATAGTATCTATGATGAAAGTGTTATCCAAGTACTTCTTTATACTATTTACTGTATAAATACTTAATGACATGTAATCTGATATCTCTATTGCAGGATGTTTCTTTTAAAAATAAAGCAACAGGGAAATAGATAATATGAGTTTGCAAACACCAAAAATAGTTTTTGGTTCTTTGTTTTCTTAAAATGGGCTTTCATCATGCTTTCTGTACTCAGAGAGCTTCCATTTGCTCCCTATTTCATTAAGATGTTCTTGAATTTGTTTGTAACAGCCCCAAATCTTCCTTCCCTAGTTTTATCTTTCTGTAAAGATAATTTAATTTATTTCCCATGTGTTCTGTCATATTCTGGCCTCCTGTCCTTTCTTCATGACGTTTACTGCCTTCATTGTCTTTTCTGCCTTTTCAATTTTATTCATCCTTCAAACTGAAAAACTGATGCAGAGAAAGAATATTATATATATTATATATTATAAGAATATTACATATATGTCACAGTTATATGTGCTATTTTTTATTCAAAGATAAGAAAATTTGTAAACTTTTAAACTTTCCAATAATATTCAAAGTTTTTATTTTCATAAGATTGCTTTTTTAAAGGCTCAAACTCTTTTCTCCTCCCACCTTGTCTGATATGAAGCTTCCTGCTTCCTGTTTTATAATCAGCCCACTTAAGGAAATCTATAGTGAGGAAGAACAGGAATGTGATAGATTTAAAATCTTCTAGCATGTATTACTTTTTATGCTGAATGATAATTCTTTCAAATTTGTCCTCTATCATCCTGAGAAAGAATGGAAATAAATTTGTCATAGTAAAATTATAGTTTTTGTATAGACTTATTCTACTTCTTCACCTATAATTGATACAGTTCTGAAAACTCTATCTGTTATGGATATGAATAAAAATTCAAAATAAGTTGTTTATTACAGATAACATCTCTTTGTCATATAAGAAATCCATTAAATTTTCAAAGAATATTAGTTAGGTATAGCGATACGTAAAAAATCAAGCAGACTATATCTGAGGCAAGATTGACAAATATGGTGAATCTATAAATTTTAAAAAAATACAATGAATTTTTTTTAGCATTTATATTTCTTAAAATTTTCCTCTTCACTTCAAGCACACTCACCCTACTATTTTTTCTTCTGTTCTGAAGCAGTTCTGAAAGTACACTTTTTTGAGTGTCTTTTTGTTACACTGTCGCAGATGCTTCTACATCCTGAATTAATGCAAAATGTTTACCTTTCATTGTCAGTTTGACTTTGGGGACGTGCCAAAAGTCACAGGGTGCCAGATCCAGAATAAAGTGGATAAGGATACACAAATGATTTTATGAACTATCTTTCCATGAGATAGCACTAACCACATTTCTGATTGCATCTCATATGATACTCATGAGAGAGGACTTTCAGAACAGCATCAAAAAGTGGTAAGAGTGATGAATAGTGTGTTAAAGTGAGAGGAATTACTTTCAATGAGATTAATGGCAATGTGTTTTTCACTGTTATAAATATTTTTATTTAAATATTCACTGTATTTTGACTACTAGAATATATATATTAAACTCCAGTTAGTACACAGTAATTACATTTCTATTAAAATAATTTCAAGTTAAAAGCTGTATGGCAGTGAAAAGAATCACAAGTAATAGCGCAATCAGAAAAATACTACCATTATTAAGTAAATTGTGTCAATAATTAATAATAGTCATACAAAACAAAAAGCATAAGGTCCAGATAGATTTATGAGTGGACTATACCAAACAGAAGAAATTATAACAGTTTTCTACAAGCTTCCCCTGAAGATGAATGCAAGAGAAATTCTAATTTATTCTGTGAAATCAGCATTACTCAAATATGAAAACAAGATAAACATATTATAAGAAAAGAAAAATACAAATATTTCAGAGGAATATAAGTGCAAAAACCTTACAATATTAGCAAACAAAATCCAGAAAATTGTGCAGCACAAGCATTGGAATTTATCATAAGCGTGAATAATTGGTTCAACAGACAAAAAAGCAATTAGTGTAATCCATCACAGCCAAAAGACTGAAGAAGAAAAGGTGCAGGACCATTTCAACTGAGGCAAAAAAGGGATCAGACAAAATTCAATACTTATTTGTGATTTAAAAAATATCTCATCAAACTAGGAATAGAGCAAATAATTTTGACTACCTATGAACAAAGTTTTATTTCTTCCTTCTCAGTCTGTGCACATTTTATTTCCTTTCCTTGGCTAACTGTGTTAGCAATGCCACAATAAAAAACCTCCTTTGTTTAGAGTTAACATGATCATTTATGTACAAAAAATTTCCTGAAACTAAAAAGAAACTACGGTAAAGTAACTTGATACAAAACTAATTTACAAAAATCGTTATTTTCTATACATTAGAATGAGTAAGTGAAATTTGAAACCTAAACAAAAGGTCTTTCACAGTAACACCTTCTAACAATAAAATACTTAGCTATAATGTGTAAGACTTCTATGAGGAAAACCAAGAAGAGGAAGTAAATGAAGAGATAATCCCTAATTCATGAATAAGAAAGTGCAATATTATCTGCATGGCAGTTCTTTCCAAATTTATTTACTGACTCGAAGCAATCCTAATCTAAATCTCAGTGAGTAATTTTGTGGGTATCGAAAAACTAACTCCAAATTTGTATGCAGAAGGAAAGAACCTACAACAGGCAAATTCAATACAAAGGAAAACAAAGTGAGAGGACTCACTATCCAAATTCAGCTTTACTATAAAGTACCTGCCATTACAATAGTGTGGCAATGGTGAGAGAACAGACAGCTAGACCAATGAAACACAATAGGGACCACAGAAATAAACTCATATTTGCAAGCATAACTGCAGGCTGCAAGAATATGTGCACTTCCTTCTTTCCCTCACGTTTTCACTTTCTATGTGAAGCAGATGATTCATTGATTCTGCTTCCGGTTCAAAGGACCCTCCTTTCAACAGTACTCCACCCTGGAAAAAAAATAGTCCAGGTACTGATCCTCAGTTTCCACTAGGCAAGACCTTCCATGATTTGAAGAAGTCCTTTAGTCTGAAAGAGGTCAAAACAAGGAAATCAAAGCAAATGAACTTTAAAGGAAGTGTGTGTGCATGTGTAAAGGAATCCAAAGAAAAATACAAAGGATGAAGAAAGAAAGCTTTACATTTAATGAGTAAAGCAGAGAAATACATACCACGAAAAGAATGATAGAATAATAAAGGTCTTTTGGATAGTTTATGTATAAGGACATATGTCTGAACATTTTAATAAATGTTTTAGAAGATTAATTCAGAGAAATATCATCTAGGCAGGGAACAAAAGACACAGCATTATGAATTATGAGAGAAAAGAGCAGAGAGCTGTGACTCAATCCAGGAGGTCCAACGTTTGAATGGCAGGTGTTCAAGAAAGAAAAAAAAATCAGAAAACGGAGGGGAAGGAATTGAAAAGCATGAATGAGTAGAATAAAAAGGCTACTAAATGATTAGCATATGAACAAAAATTAAGTCATGTCCTTATAAAAGTTCAGAAACCACAGTACAAAGAGGAGCTTTTATCCAGAGTTGGAAAAAGGAATACATGCACAAAAATAAGTTTTAAAATCACTGACATTGTTAGTAGAACTATTAATTGTGAAAAGAGAGAAGCAATGCCCTAATGTTCCGATTGGAAGTGGTTTTTGAACCTAAAATTCTATGCCCAGTTTATTTTTCAAGTGTGAGAATAACATGAAGACATTTTCAGAAATACAGTGTTTCAAAAATAAAACTCCCAGAATTTTTTTTTTCCTAGAAACTGCTGAAAAATGTCTCAAAATGAGAGAGTAAACCAAGATACAGAATTAAGGTCCAGGAAAAATGTGATCCAACGCAGGACAAAGTTAAAGCCTGACAATTAGAAATGTGACCCAGACACAGAAAATCAGTCTCCTTTGGAGCAAGAAAGATAGGTAAGTTCAGAACATAGTCCAGATGAAAGTCCACTATGTGTAAATATTTGAAAATTGCACTACTGAGTAGTTAGTATTTATGGTATAGGACTTAAGAAAAACTATTTGCCATATTTGCAGTTGTGCACTATACTATGATGCTTTGGTGAAAGAAGGACAACATATGTGTTGGTGATCCCATAAGAGTATATCATACAGTGACAGAAAAGTCACTTTAGTTTGCATAAGTATACTATAAGAGGTTCACACAATAAAACTGCCTAATAAAGCATTTCAGAATATTATCTTCATCAGTAAGCGATGTATGGCTATGCACAGAAAGTTAGCTAATTTTAAAAAGTCTATTATTAAATCCAAGGGAATAATTTGTACTTGATAGGATTATAAACACAGTGAACAATACTTGCATACATTTAATAAAAAGAAACTAGGAATTCATTAAAAAATATGGCAAACCTTGAGGATAGCAAAATAGACATGCTTTGAAAATAGTACTAAGAGATAAGTATGCAATACCTAAAAAGGACAATATTTTAAAAATATTTATTTAATTGCAACCTGAAATAAACCCATGAGTATTATTAAATATTGAAAAACTACTTTTAAAAACAGCCTAAAATTGAAATATCTTTTGCTAGGCAGAAGAACTTAAGTTTTGATAGATGTAAGGGATTTTGATTTTAAGGACAAGTCTCTTACCACTGTGATTATCTTGTACCAGCATACATGAGTGCTTCTAATTAAAAAATACAAACTGCATTTTTTAAATTGAAGTCTATATAGTGAATTTTTAAAAGCAACATTATTACACAGTTTAGAGACAGTAATTTTATTTCTGATGATACAATATCCAGCAGTGATTCAGAGTCATTCAACATGAATATCAACTTTGGGTTTATAAATAAACTCAAAGGGTTAGAGAGTGTAATGGATATATATCTAATTCGGAACACGATTTTAAAAAACGAGACTCATGTTTTTCTCTTTTGATAAGTGATTTATCTATTTTTGTATTCTCAGATTGCAGAAAAGTAAATTATTAGAATAATATCTTGAATTAATTTAGCTATAGAAAAATCTAAGAAACTTACTTGGACATTTCGTAGGGGTAGAGACAATTGTATTATTATTAATCATTTTAGTGATTATCAGTTATGCATAAAGTACTTTAAAGATTGTGTTTACAACTAAATAATTAAATGCCATTGGCATGGGGTTTATTGCTGATTGATTGATTGTTTGATTGGTTTCAAGGATCGAACTCACAACTTTGTGCTTGCCAGGAAGGTGCTGTGCCACTGAGCTATTGCTGTTTCAATCATATACTTATTTGCTGTTGTTTTGTTTTTTATTTTTCTCTCTCCTGTTTAATACACAAAGTTTTGTGTTTTATTGTATCTGGGTCAAGTGGGGATTAAGTTTTTCAGATTATGTCTTTATAAATATTTATCCATTTATTTAGAGATTTGCTGTTTATCATTTGAAGTTTTTACTTATAATACAAGATTGCATTTTTTTTTCAGATAAAAGGGAATAATGAAATTGCACTTCTAAGCCTCAAGTAAAAGAAATAAATAAATTTGAAAGATGTTCCATAAGTGGGTAATATACCATGTCAAGAAGCCAACTGATAATAAAGCCAGTAAGTTAAATCCCTTGTATTTGACAGCTTCATGGTCGGCTTTAAATGAAGATTAAGAACAATGTATTTTTTCCTTGTTGTTTCCTGAAATCAATAACCTCTGTCAGAGAGACAGAGACAGAGCGAGCGAGTGAGAGAGAGAGAATGACTGACTTAAGCATGTAGAGCCAAAACTAAGCTAGAGTTAGTTTTTAATGATATAAAATAGTTTTTCATTTACAAGCAATTCCTGACTATGTTAGTTTCCCTATCTTGGGTTCCATCTTTTCTGGCAGAATGTTTCTACATCGACAAAAATATACTCTTCTACCTTTACAGGGAAAGTAGAATCCACGTGATTATGCCAGCTACTCATGACTGAATTGCTGACAGGCTGTGAGTCTGTTCTGGTCAGCCTCCTCTACTTCTTCAGGTAATGACTATGAATTACCATACCATTAATTATCAACTTAGACAATATAACTGATCAACATACAAACATATTTTGACAGAAAATACATTGCCACATTGCTCATTTTACCAACAGGAACAACCCTCTCAAATGGAAAACTTAGAACAGAAACCTTAATTGAACCTTTTGTGGGGGAAATTAAGTGATGCCACTTACTAATACTAGCTACCAGATACATTCTACTACATCAGGAAATCAAAGTATGTGGGAAAATGAAGAGCTGACTTGCATAACTGGTTTATACAATACTTTTATTTTTGAGCAAATTTTCAAAGACAATCATATCGATATGTTGAACATTTCTAACACTTTTTCTTCACTATTTCCATTTAGAAAAATCTCTTGAAATAATAAAGAAATAGTCCCTAACAAGACTGCGCCCCCCAAAAACTATAGGCATAATTTGTCAAAAGTTTTTCCTGTCTCTTAGCTAGTGTGGAGCATACGCAATACTTTCATATTCACTTGGCCATAATAACTTTACAGATACCAAAGCTGCATTCAACTGTGGGCTTAAGTTTTTTAATATAGTATCTATCTTTTTCATAGAAGATGAATGCTGTATGCTAGAGTATAGGAAGGAGATTTTGGCCAACTGGAGGGAGACAATCTTCTGTGTTTACTCTGGGATTTAAAGATATTTCTGGTGAATGCTTCCTTTCATTGCTTTCCAGGTAATGTAGACCGTTTATGAAGTATCCATGATGCTAAGCAAAAAATGAGATACGTTGATTAGTCTAGAACCTGGCCACTTATTTCACCTCTGAGTCCCAACTGTGTTGATATTCCTAAGGACTCTTTGAAAAAAATTACCACAAGCTTGGTGGTTAAAAGAACACACGTGCACTGTCTTAAAAGTTCTGGGAATGTGAAGTGTGACATCGGTTTTCCTGGGCCTCATCAAGGTGTCAGCAAAGCTATTCTCTCTCTCAGCAGAGGCTCTAGGCGAGAATCCATTTGCTTGTTTTTCTAGCTTCTAGAGCTGCACCCCTTGGCGCATGGTCCTTTACTCAATCTTCAAACCCAGAAACATAACTTCTTGCTTTGGTGATTACTTTATGACCTGCAGTAAACCTCTGTCTAACCC
Source organism: Dasyprocta punctata (assembly GCA_004363535.1). Classification (NCBI taxonomy): domain Eukaryota; kingdom Metazoa; phylum Chordata; class Mammalia; order Rodentia; family Dasyproctidae; genus Dasyprocta; species Dasyprocta punctata. The sequence goes on from RJWM01003159.1 coordinate 97,111, forward strand.
TGTCATATAAGGAAACTCATTCTATATCCAGATAAAGGAAGATAATCTACCCATAACTCCAATGTTACATTTGAAAAGAACCACTTTCGGCACATGAAATAGGGCTCTCAGGTTCCAGCAATTTGGATCTGGCTATCTTCATGGATCATTGTTCAGCCTATCACACGCCATCCAAGCATAACATCTGAAAGGATGGGAGAAAGAAACAACAAATTCTGGGAGCGTAAATTAGCAAATATCTACTACTGATGTGTCTTGGAGTTTTTTTTTTTCGCTTCTTTTTCTGTAATTATATTTCCAAAGCAAAGATTCTCCTTGTGCCCTTAATTATAATTTAATTTTGATGGCTAACTGATCAAGAGCTGTATAGAAGATATCTTTGCATAACGGGAAGGTAGACATCCAATCATGCCTTGAGCTTTGCATGACATAAAATTATCTACTCTAAAAAGAAAAAAGAATTTGCTGAGATTTTCATAGATATTGAGGTGAATCTATATATAAGTTTAGGGAGAATAAATGTTTTTATGTTTGCCCAATTCACATACATAGTCTCTTTTCACTTATTTAGGTAGTATTTGAGTACTTTTGATCAGCTTTTGTAGTATTTAGGATATAGATAATAAATGTGTTTTGGTAGATTTATACAGTAATGTTACTTTAAGCTTTTTTGTGATGTTGTATCTTGTGCCTTTACAATTTTACTTTTGAATTGTTTATTGCATGTATTTAGGCCAACACTGGATTTCTGTATATGGCTTTGTGACCTTGTGCCATGACCTTGATAAACCTGCTTCTTGGGGTTTTTGATAAACCTGTTTTATTGGGGTTTTTTGTAGATTCTTTGGGAAATAAAAAAAATTGTCTATTCTAAGGACTGTGTGGTTGTTAGGAGTCTCTTTAGATGTTAGTATTAGTGTATTTCTGTGGCTTGAAGATAGAATTTTGCATTATTCTCCTCTCAAGAGAGTAAATCAAACAAGATATTTAGTCATGTAGAAATAAAATAGCTATAAAATAGATCAACTGAAAAGGAGCATGTTTTCTATTCTGAAATATACCTAAGAGACTAAATGAGTTCCAATTACAGCCTGATATCAAATAACATATTTTGTAAAATAATTCATATTACCCAAATGTTATAGTTTTAAGCCTTCACATGTATGGAAAAATGTTTCTTAAATGGGGTTGTTCAGTCTAGGCTCTTTCTGTGTGATTGAATTAACTGCTCAATCCCCCATTACCGAAATGCAGTCAAAATGTAGTATTTGTCCTGGTTTTAAGACTCAGATGAAGATGGGATATGTTTCCCTTGTGCTTCCATGGTGTTTGATCTGCTTGAATAGACAGATTAGATAAATTATCAGGAAGGCAGAACTACACCGTGATGAGAATCAAAAGATTTGCCTTTAAGTCTTGACAGCTGTGAGACGCTGACAAAATGTATGTACTTTCTTTTCCGTAAGTTAGGACTTAACAGTTACTGTCCAGGGTCACTGTCATGACTGAATGAATTAACCACAATAAGAAGCTCCCCAAATGGTAGGTTCATCTATCATTGTATTCATTGTATAACTTGGACATTATTTTAACATGAAATCTTATTCAACTGCTTTGAAAGAACTGATACACCAGTTAACAATTTAGTAATTACTCTGCCTGTTTCCCTAAGGGAGCTCTGCAATCTTCTGTGTACCATTTCCTGTAAAACAGAATACTACATTAAAAGCAGTTTAAAATCAGCTATCATAACACATGTACTTAATATAAATTCAAGCATCATTTTAAATAATGGAACATACCTTAAAGGATTTACTTAAAAATAGTATTAGATAAAGTAGCATTTTTTTTTTTTTTTTGGAGACAGGGTCTTGCTACGTAGTTCAGGTTGGCCTTGCACTTGCTTATGTAGCCCAGGCTGACCTCAAACTCATGGCAATCCTTCTGTCTCAGTCTCCCAAGTACTGGGATTACAGACATGCACCACCACACCCAGAGAAAGTAGCATTTTAAGAAACTGGGAAAAAAACTTTAAATGTTGCATATGATTGAACATTTTAAGTACAAAGTGAGAAACCACATCATAAAATCTATAACAGTGAGTGGCATGGTAGGGAAATTCAGCAATTCAGACCAGATACCAATAAAGGTAACACTTTGAAGATTCCTATATCCCCATGTGCTCATATTTGTATATATCTACTGGACCTGAGTTTATCTATAGACATGAGAAAATTATATGAATACAGGTACAAAACAAACAGTTTTAAAAAAATAACACCATAACTTTACTGTCATATTAGCAAGAGTCTGTACTGAGTATCTTAGGTTGGTATATATTAGTCGTAATGTAACTAACATTAGAAGGTATCATATTTAAAAAGTTAACATTAAAATATAAATTCCTATACATATATTTTCCCTTTTCTAATTTTGACTCTATAAATAATGAATAGTGAAAATCTGAGTAGCAGTAATAAAAATAATTACAGTTATCAAGTAAATACTGAAAAACTGAAATTAACATAGAAAGCACAAAACTTTAAGAAGATAATGAAAAAATCTATGTGATTAATATTTCAGTATCTTTTTAGCCCTTCCTGAAAAGATTGTGAAGGGGCAAATTTAGATTCTAAAATGTATGAATTCACCTGAATTTCTGAATCTGTGATTTACAGTGAAATAATATGGTATTCGAAGAGCCATCTCCCATAGTCCCCAAATTGCAGTTCTCCAATTACTTCACAACATGCTCTAAGCTTTTAAAGATGTGATTTTCTAAGATAACTAATACTTTGAATTTAAAAATGAAAATGCAAATAACTTGCTAGCGTTTTTTTCATAAATCAGTATACTGTTCCAAAATTATAGAAAGACATGCACAAATTAAGTTATTAGTCTCTGAAGGGAGTTTGATGAAACATACAGAGTTAACATTTATTTTACAAACATTTTTTTTTGCTTAATAATGTGTTATTTCTAAAGTCTACAATTATTTCCACAGTCTTTATAAAGAGCCACTTGTAAGGTAAAATGTTGAGACCCAGACAAAAGAATTAATACTTTTCATCAGTATGAAGGGGATTTGTGTTATCTACAAGGAAAGGAAAATAGGTCAGCAAAATCATCCATCATCTTTAACAATGCCCTCCTGGTTATTAAGAGCCATGGGGGATTGGACCACCAGTCTGTACTTTATGTTGAATTCTTCCTACTCCATGGCATATGAAAAGGTGAATCAGGAATCTTATTTCATTAGTTTTAGCCCATTAAGTCTTTACAAGCAACTGAGCAACAGCCAAGCAACACAATTAGCTATTGATTTTTCTTGACCCAATTTGGGGAGGGGAGGATAAATTATAAGCTAGGCCAAAATTCTTCCTGAAGATGTCAATACTCTTCCTATAAATCCATCTGTGGATAATTATTTTTATGACTGAGGTGGAAAAATAGGTGCAAGAGCAAACAGAGACACTGTTGAGGGCATGTACATCCTTCCAATGGAAATACTGGACCACCCAAATAAAATTCTCCTTAATTTTTGAGTCAGGATATATATGTTAGGGTCACATTCATTAGGCCTTCCTCCACATAGTTGGTGTTCCAGCTACACAGAGGTATGAACTCTGCAGATCAGGATATGGGCATTCTAATACAAGAACCACGCAAATAAATGAAAACTCATTTGTATGTGCTTTGAATATATACTCACGTCTCATCTGGATAAATCTTTATTACTTATACCAATTAGTCTTGTATAACTTTGTCCTAATTATTTTGTTAGTCATTCAGTCATGCATTAATAGTACTTGCTTTGAGTCAGCCATTACTTTATGTTCTCAACCTAGAGGGACAGAAGAAGATGGATGAGACTCTTGTACATATCAAGATAACAAACATACACTTTTACGAACTAACTCCAGGCTGTGATAATTTTCATAAAACAATTGGAATATTATGGCAGAGTAGTTGAGAGAATTTCTTTAGGAAGGATAATAAAGAGTTTCTGAGTTGGCACCATTCACAGACTGCAGGGGGAAAAGAATAAGAAGTCAACAAGAAGCTAAGACCTTCTGTGAGTCGGCACCATTTGCGGGCTGACTGAGGGAGAGCCAGACTCTAGATCCTTCCGACATGCAGGCAGGAAGACAAAAAAAGCCAACGTTCCCCTCACCCCACTGTAAGCAACCGGCTGATCCGGAGAAACACAGGTTGTGATGATAGTCAATGAGGTAAAACACAGCTTAATGCTTGTAGTGTTTAGTGTTTCACTGACTTTGCAGGCCTAAAGCTGATAGCCTGATCATCTATTCAGAGAACAACAATACGCATTGTAGCATCTATGGAGGATCTCCTTCTGAAGGTGGTGGCCATTGTTAATTCCCTATTAGCTTGTTTTGAAATCCTATATCATTCTCATTGTTTTATTTGGTTGGGTTTTATTCTGTTTTATTTTGCTTGGTTTTATTTTCTCTAAAATAAAGTTAAAAAATAATTTCTACAAATTTTGGCACTTAATAATGGGTAGAACTTAAAAGGTAGAGAGTGTGAGTGAAGAACTGAGGAATTGTTTTTTTCTGGATAGGAATGTAGGAGTATCCTGAGATGTAAAATAACTTCAAAGGATGAGATATTAAACAGGTAATTATGTTTGCAAACTTGTGAAATTGAGGGAACATAGCCTTTAAAATTAGAGAAGTATTTGAGATTGAAACCTGAAGGACCATATAAGCCAAGAGGTCTTGATTTTATTATGAGGGATAATTATGACATATTTTAAGATAATACTTAGAGTGATTATATCGTTTATTTAAAAATTTATAAAAACTGCTCCAGGAGATCTTTGTATTTTGTTTTGTTTTATTTTGTTTTTTTTTATGAGACATATTCTCACTATGTGGTTTAGGCTGGCTTTGAACTCACTGTGTAACTCAGTATAGACTCAAATTGCAGTGATGCTCCTTCCTCCTGCCTCAGTTTCCCAAGTGCTGGGATTATCATCCTGTGCCACCATACACAGCTTCATTTCTTAAGTAACTGTAACATAGAGTTGCTTGATCTAAGCTTGCTTTATTTTTATTAACCTTAAAAATGAAATTACTATGTAAAACTCAGGATTAGTGCTTGTAAGGAAAATTCAGGAGGACTTTGTAATTTTTTTGGAAGCAATTCTGGGTTTTCTCCTGGATGGAAATGGTAGTTGGTGGAGGAAAAGGAAAAAGGGGGAAGACTGATGGAGCTATAGAATTCTGAAAGACCATAGGTCCCATCATCTTCTCCTTTTTTCTTTTCTCTCCCTTCATATATTCAGAATAAAGATTCTTGGACAGGGATATTGGTTTAGTTTGACACAGAGCTTTCAAAACATAATTCCTCTGTTATATATGTAGCAAACGGGAATTTTAACTACTCAACATGTTCAGATAATAAACTCTAACAGTCCTCACAGTCTATGTACACAAACACACTCTCTCACGATTTTCCTACCAGAGCTTAAAGTATCTAGAGTCATGAAGTTCTTAATAACATAGCAGATACCACCAGTCAGCTACACATCACTGCAAATGGTAATTTCCCCATAAAAATGAGAGAACACGTGTACACTCTTGGAATCAGACTATAAAGAAGGCATAGTGAGTTGACCCTGCAAAATTATAAAACAGTGGAGGCAGAGCTAGTGAACGTAAGTACTATGTTTTCCTATATGAAATTAGGATAGAATAGCGAATATGATTTCACTTTGCTTATTTAAAATTTAGTATGACTTATCAATTATAATGCGGTTATAACTTTTCACCTGGGAATGTCATGGTGGTTTCACAAAGGCTTCCCCATTGGCTGGACGATTTTATTTAAACAAAGGAAGAACTAAAGAATAAAAGAGTGTCTGCACTTGAATTACAATCAGATTCTATTTTGGACTACCAGGAAGTTTTTCCGTTTTTTTCCTGTACAGAGATCAATTATCTTTTATATTTTTATTCCTTCAACCCTGTTTGATATACTTAGTCTAACAGGATATTTTTAACTTTCATAATTGCAGTAAAAGATAGTATGTTAAGATAAGTGAAATAATTATGAAAGGAGACTCCAGATAAATCGTCTACTAATAGATACTGAGAAAGGTTTTTGATGTATCACTCTGTGATTTTGTTACATGATTCCCCAAAAAATCAGAGTTCAGAGACACTGATACACTGAGCTAATTAATTTTAATTGCATATATACAACTTTTATAAATGAATTTCTTTCATTTTTCCCTGTAAAAATTTGGAAAGGAAAAATAGGAATAAAATTGGGTCAACTTGATATAATTTTTAAAAGTAACCCATTTATCTCAAAATATTTGCAGAAAAAATATAATTTATGTTAAGTATTACTTCACCAAATTTTATTTTTCATTTATGTTGTTTTGATTAATTATATTTTTACTCTTAAATTTAACTTACTCCTGAATGTGTATTTTAATACTTGGGATATTATGGTCACAAGAGTAATAGTAATTATGAGGAAGAAGATAATCATGGTAATACTAATAAATGAGTAAATTAAAAATTATGTATATAAGATATAGTTAAATACACCAACATGATCGGCATAATACTTTAAAGAATAAAGTATTATTACATGAAGATAAAATTCGCCAGAGGACATGGAATGACATTGCAGTTCTGGGAGACTAAGAATCATGTAGAAAATTTAACTAACAGGTTATTTGTGTATCAGCTAAGTGGATGATGATGGTCACAAATTGCTAAGGCATTAGCAGTCCACTGCATTTGAGAGTGTAATATAATATCTGGTTTAAAATATTTACAATATGTTAGGATTCATATCCCAGAAACTATTTAAAATAATTATGAAAAAATTTAGAAGTCAATTTAAAAACATTTCTTACAATACAGTTCTTCAAAATTCTTTCATTTCAAAAGACAATGATCTTCTGGGCAAAGCTATAAAGATCTTTTTGAAGAATAGTGCTATTGCAAAACCAATTTTCACTGGAAAGTAGGCTCATGCAGCCTAGAGGCTGAAAGCCAAAATCATCACAATGGTTTATAAGTCTTATACTATGATCCCGCTCCTCCCATTCCTTCTGGTCCTCTCCCCATTACTCTGCCTTGGTTGTGCTGTGCCCTTAATTATTCTTGAGACTCATGAGACGAGGTCCTGCCTCTGACTTGCGCATTGCTGGCTTCATCTATCTGAAAAACTCCTTCCCCACTTATCATCATGTCTTGCTTTATTCCCTACTTCAGGTCATTGTTACCCATTCATCAAGACCTAGCTTTAATGTCCTACAGAAAAATGCAACCCTTAATTACCAACTCTCCCTTTCCTGTACTCACTTTACCCTTTACCACGGCATACAGTACTTGCAACACAGAATGAAAGTAAATTAGCTCATGTGCTTCTAATCTGCACTCCTTCCAGAACATAAGTCCCACGGAAGTAGGGCGGTTTCTGTTGCTCACTGCTGTAACTGTAGTTCCTAGAACAGAACCTAGAATTTAGGAGGAATTCAGCTCAAGATTTTACATAGAAAAATAAGAAAGTTGCTTCTAAGATTCTTGCTTTGTATGTCAAAAGGTGTTTTCTTTGAGAAGAAAATGATATAAATCTCTTATAATTTTTTATAAAAAATGTCTTATTACTGTCAGCAAAAATTTTTTGTAAAAAATGTCTTATTACTGTCAGCAAGAATAATGTGGCTCTACCAAGTGGATTTGGAACTGAGGAATAGATCTAACTTATCCCTACTACTAACAAGATCATCAAGAAACTTATAGTTCCTTTTTAATTCACTCTGTCAGTTAATTAAAACAACATTTATTGAATATTGCTACTCTGCTATTAGTACAAAAATAATAAGCCTGCTCCATATGTAGCACAGTCTAGCAAAAAATGGCACTTCTCGTCTCTCAAATGTGTATTACTTCAAAAGGCTTTTAATCAGGTAAATAATATAGTTCTACCACATTCATCTACAAATTCAGTTGCATCCACTAAGCAGGAATTGTATAAATTTTGATGAGGTAATCATACGTATGAAACAATAAAAAGCCAAAAACATTTTAGAAGACAAGGACAAATCTATAACAATAAGCTCTATATCAAATATCAAGCTTTATTATAAATTCTAGCAATGAAAATTATAGGACTCACAGAAGGACAGATAAATACAATGAAATATTATAGAAAGTTCTGTAATAGATGGAATCTTGCATATGACAGAAAAGTCATTTTGATACATGGCTATGCTATTTGGCTATGTTATTTAACATATTTGAAATTTTGTCTTTATAAAAAATTCTTTCTACCCACATAGAAATCCAAGATGACTTAAAACTCATATTTTAAAGATAAAATTTAGTAACTAATAGAGAGAAATCTTTGGAGAATATATTTATTTTTAAAATTTTATTTTAAAGAGAATAAAACCAATCAAAACAAACCAGTGAAAGAGATACAGGACTTCAAAACATTATGAAATCAACAATAGTTATCATAATATCTTTTGATGTCTTCAAAATAGCTGCAGATAATCTCAGACATAGTAAAAATCAAGCAGAACAAAATAGAATAGAAACAATAAAAACAAAACAATGAATACAATAAAGAACTTCAAAACAAGCCAATAGTAAATTCAAAATTGCTACCATAATATATCTTGCTGTCCTTGAAATAGCTTTTCCAGCCATCAAATTTAACATAATCAAACAAAGCAAAAGATAATAAAACCCAACCCAAAAAGCAATGGAAATGATACAGGACCTCAAAACAAGACCATATGAAATCAACAACAGCTGCAACCTTCAGAAGGAGATCCCCCGCTAGACCCCACACTGAGTACTGATATCCTCTGAACCTATGATCAGACCACTGACCCTAAACCTGTATTGTTAGTGAAACACCAAAGTGCCACAGGCATCCAATTGCATTTCACCTCCATAGCTATCATCACAGCCTGTGTTTCTCTGGATAAGCCAGTTGCTTGGGAGGGTGGGGAGTTTCATTGGTTGGTACTTCTTGTTTGCCAGCCTACATGCTGGAAAGGACTGAGGTCTGGGAACCAACACCATGTGTGGGTCACTGCTGGGGAATATATTTATGACCTTGAGGTATGAGAAAGATTTCTTAGGAAAGACTAAGAAGAAGAGTGACGTAAAGTAAGATTGATTTATTTTATCAAATGAATCATAAGTAAGTGCAAAAAGTAGGCATAAAAGGAAATAATACACTTGCTTGACTAGTAGGGAAGGGAAGGTTATTATGTATTATATATATCAATCAATAAAAAATTTACAAACCACTTTTATCTACAAAGTATATAAAATTCAGAAATTCAAGTATCCAAGTGACTAATAAACAAATAAAGCCTCCTTCTTATAAATGACTAGGAATATTTAAGCTAATAGAGCACTCATTTGTTGCTTCATATTGACTATAAATTGCAAACTTTTAAGTCATTGATAGTGCCAAGTGCAGGAAAGAATGTTGAATAAATTTCATATAATGTTGTTTGGATTATAAATTGATTGAGGAGAGAAATTTGGAATTAGATAATAATATAAGCATGCTTAAATATTTTGAAATAACAACTTCTGAGTGCATTTTGGATCAAGTTGTACAAGTATGTAAGGAACAACGTATAGATATACTCATTATAGTTTATTTATATAAATGATAGATTTTATTATAAATAAATGTCCATCAGCAAGAACAGACTGAATGAAAGTTGTCCTGTTTTCACGTGGAATATCATAATGTACTTAAATGCATTAGTTCAATATGCTGATGTGATAAAAATCAGTGAGAAAAAGTGAAGGTAGAATAATACAAATGGTATGATACGATTTATAGAATGCCTACAAAAACACAATTCAGTCCTATATACTGCATTGTTACATACTAAAAGTGGGTTGATGGAAATCACCACCAATTTCTTCCACTTCCCAAAAGCCCATAATAATTCATATACAAAATGTTTTACATATATGAATTACCCAGGTATCTTTTATCACATTATTGTAATACATTGAGCCAAAAGTCACAACAGCCACCTTCTTCCCAGGAAATGCTTCTTGAATCATGATTTTTGTCAACAACCATAAATTCATTATCTTTGCTCTAGTCTATTTCCCTGTTTCAGATTGCTCTTGGATGTTAGAGTCAGGTACTGCAATAGTTCCCTAGACACTTCCACTTGTATATCCACCAGGCCCCTAAACATAGCATGTGAAAAACATAGCATGTGAAAATTTATCTTTCCTTGCACTCTTTGCTACTTGTCTCTGTTTGCTGCCTAAGAGAATTACTAACACACTGGCCCAGGTTGAAGAGGACATCCTAACTCCTGTCTCTTCCTCATTCCCCACCCCAAGTGACTCATATTCTCACACCTACTCGTTGAGTGTTTACTTCAGCCTTCCTTTTCTCTATATTCAGAATGTGAAACTGTGTTCTGGCCTTTTCATCTTTAGGCAAGGTTACTGCACAGTCTCGGAAGTACTTATTGCCAGTCTCAGAAGTACTTACCTATGCATTGCAAAGCAGTCAAAAAACAAATCTAACTGTTTAAATTCTATAATTCAATGCCTCTCACATACAAGATTGCCCTCGATACGTCCACAGCTTAAAAAGAAAAGAAAAAAAAAAAAACTCCAATAGTCTCTTCTTGTCCCAATATGAAGATCAGACTCCTTAATATGACTACAGTTTCTTTCTCATGTTTGTCTCTTTCTTCCTCCTCCCTCACTGCTGCTTTCGCTAAACACCAATTGAAGTGAACTTTTTGTTCCTTTGTCATCTAGGTTTTCTCAGGTCTCTGGGGCCTTTGTTCATCTGATTCTTATTTACTCACCCTTGGCTGCTTTGATCCAGCTAATTTCAGTCTGCTGTTTAGGTCATACTATAAATAGAGTTTCTTCCAATTTTTAGGTCTGAGTGGTATTTCTCTCCTGCATGCTTTTCTCAGAGATGCAGCACAGGTATGCACAGGTCATATGCTGCACAACTCAGGATAATGTCATTTGGATCATATCCTGTTTGGATGTTGTCACTGGAGCTATACAACGTAGTAGCCATGTCTATAACATCTGTAATACAGTGATAACCACACTATAATGCAATTGCCTGATGTCTCATCTTTCTCATTGTCTTTTTTTTTTTCCAGTACTGGGGATTGAACTCACAACTTCGTGCCTGCCAGGCAGGTGCTTACGCCACTGAGCTAAATCCCCGGCCCCTCTCATTGTCTTTTTCATTAAGTAGACAACGAACATCATACTAGATACTAGACGTTCATACATAAAGAAATTGGCCTCCATTATGGTGCCATGTAAACACATACCCTCTACTTATCCACTAGGAAACCAGAACAAGAGAAAGGGTGATCAGCTAAGAAGCTAAGTATTTTATCCACAAAAATGTTATCTTTTTTAAAAGGTATGAAATAACAGGTATCTGTACAACGCATATGCGCCCTATGATAACAAATTATTTTTCTGCTTGGACCACAGTCAATTATCCTACTTTCAATAACTCCTGAAGAATATCTCACATAAGTAGTGTTGGAAGAAAGTTTGATGAATAAATAGGCTGTGTTTAACCTGTACTAAGGACCCACGAGGAAGACTAGAAGTGAGCTAGACAGGCATTCTGAGTTGCTATCAGTGGCTCTTCCACGTTAGCATGTTAAAAAATTGCAACTCCTTAGGATCAGCAGCTCTGTGACATTCTTTCAAGGGTACGGTGGAGAAAGAAGAGAGAAACTATAAAATTCGCAAGGATTAGAATCACAAGAAAGGTGAATGTACTCCATGGACTTTCTCACTGTCTAACAAGTACAGCATTTGACAGAGCCCCACTTGCATTTTCTCAGTTACTCACTGCAGAAGAGAGAGAAGCAACAGTCATTTCCTTCCTGCAAAGATAAGACACAATCTCTCTACCTCAGAGCGAGTTTCTTTAAAGAGTTTCTTTTATACTTTAAAGGTCATAAAAGTTAATAATCACAAAGTGTTATCTATCAATTGTGTTTGCTTTATTTTCAAGGAAGTTGTCAGAGAAGAAAAGGAAAAAAGAGAAAAAAATAACTTTTATGTAATTGGGTTGCTAGGTCAAGGTTTCATAAATTGTTTTCCACGCAACCCTTTGACTTCAGGAAAATGTGCTGATGTTCAGGAATGTTTTAGCTAAGAGGGTTATCTCTAGGTATTTTAGGTGACAATTATGATCGCTTCCATATTTCCTGTGAAAATGATTCTGAATCTAGCCTTTCCTTTGTCACAACTCTAAACTATGTATTTTAATTCACGCATTTGTTCCAAAGTATAAAAGTATCCATAGCAAAAGATAGCAGAATAATGTAACTGCATGGTTAAGTTTGTATCTTTAAATATATTTAAATTAAGTGGCTTTAAAATATTGGAAAACTCTTTGGGCAACTTTTTCCTTTATTGTCCCCTATATTATTATGTGTCATTTATCATTCAACAGAATTAATTTTAGTACACAAATCTGACGAACAGATTTTTAAAAATAGATTATACTATATCATGTAGTTCAGTGATTACATGTTTGGGAAAATATGGTCTTGCTATACTATAATTTAGTTCATTTTCAATAATATTTCACTCAACTTATTTGATCTTGGCATTATTAGAAGGGATAAATAAGATAACTATATGTCTCAATGCCAGTTTAAACAAATTATATTGATATTTATTTGCTTTCTCTGTTAAAATGTATCCCATGGCTGAATGATGATTGTCACGGTGTCAGACTAGGTTTTAAACTGTGTTTGTCCCTATCAAACAGTTCCTCTATAAAGATTCATTTCTCAGGGATTAGACTGCTCTGCATTCATTCTTAATGGAATTGGACAAAGTAGCCACTTATTGATTGATGCAAGTAGATGCCCTCTTCACTATGGTCCATAATTGTAAATGAGAGTATGCTTATTATCTAGCCTCTACGTAAAACCTGCATGCTATTATTGAAGTACATATTTGTTTTCTTAATCCATGTACTTCTATGATACATCATAATGAAGTCATTTCTAAACTTTTTCCCCATTGTTATTTCTGCACTTTTTACTGACAGATTTTTTATACCGAATTTGCTATCTGATTTTAAATTTCTCTATAGTATATCTCTCTGGAAGGTTAATTTTCCCATCAGCATAAATCATGTTCAAATTCTCTCCTGGATGAATGATGTTTTCAGTTACTGAGGGCAGAGTAGAATTTGCTACTGTAAGTTACCATCACCTAGCACCTATCCTTGATGACAGCTGGACGGGTGACTCATTTTTCTCTAGCATAAAAGCTGCCCCAACACGAAAAGATCTTCATTCCAGTCCTCAAAAGTCCTTTTTCCCAGCTCTCTTCCTGAATACAAATACCTTCAAGGAGGAAAACTCAAGATCCAGCCCCTGTAAGTCAAGAGAAGGAGCTGTGGAACCCCAGAGAGGCCACATTCTCCAGCACAGGTGTTCAGTGGGGAGAAAAGGAAGGGTGGGACCGAGGAGAAAGCTCGGAACTCCCCACAGCTCAGCTGCTCCACACTTCTGCTGTGACTATTAACTGTTACCCATTTACCAATATTTCCAATCATTTTACGTAAGAACAATAGAAAAAAAGAAATATCTGGGATTGGAGGAGTAGTTCAGTAGTAGAAACTTGCTTGACTTGTGCAAAGCTCTGGGTTCAATCATTCAGTACTAAAAACCAACCAAACAAACAAACAAACAAACTGCAAAAACAAGAGCAATCAAAAAACAACAAAGAAATAAGGAAACCAGAATTTTTTCATTTGCCTTTAATTTCAAAATCAGCTCAATTAAAAGTCAATATTTATGCAACTAATTTCAAAATGCTGAGACAAACGTGGGCCGTTGACTCCAGAACATTGTTGACAGCTGGAAACCGTTCACACCACTGTGAAGGTGTTGCTGTCATTGGCTCAATACCTAACGGGAAAAGGCTAGATTTTCTTTTTTTTTTAACTGAAACTGCAAACTCTTTGTGAAGTCTCTGATCAAAAATTCAATATTCATAAAGGTTTTAATATAAATTGTTCTCATGTTTATTTCTTCTGAAAGTTCTGTAACTTTTTATGAAACATTTTTTAGAAATGGAACTCTAAAACAAAGCATTTTGGTTTTGGTTTTGTGAGTTATAGTGTTACAAAATCAGACTCATACTTCAATGGCAAAAAATTGATGTTATGAGTATGTTCAGAGACCAAAATTATTGGAGTCTGATTGACTTCAATAATTCTAAAGCTCCAAATAATAGGAGAAAATATTAGGTTTTCAACAGTGGTTTCAATAGAATCTCTTGTATTAACTTGGCAACAGAGTTTCCCCATGGTGAAAGGATTTAAGATAGTCCTCTAATATGTTTGAAAAAGAGGTTGTTTTGAAGTGACTATCCTTCACCCATACATATTCTTACGGTATCTTATTCTCTGCTAGATTACCATCTAAAACGAAAATTCAGAGTATGAATTGTCTTCTACAAATCACGACTGTTGATTAAGTTTTTATTTAAATTGTGAGTTTAGGTTTTGATTTCAATGGGGCACTGCTACATAATTCCTTTTTAAAATTCATTCAATGAGTATGTTGTTAATTACCTGGATTCTCATTTATTCCAGGAATTAGGAAAATACTGGACATACAAAGCCAAATAAGATGTGCCTGTTCTTGATGCTGACAGATAAATCAAGAAGATAGACAAGCCAAATTTACTTAGGCAGATAGGCAAAGGGGTTAGCAAAAATGCTGTCTCAAGGAATGAATAAGCAAATTAATTTATTAGCAAGTATGCAAATTCTGACAGTTACAAGTCTTTCTTTACAGTTTGAAGAAAGAACTGTCCCAAGAGTTGTGTTTTGTGTGAGTAAGGTTTACAAAGGGAATGAGTGGTCAGATATCTGACATTTAATACCACGTACAGGAATTAATACTTTACCCTGTATGACAGTCTTCCTCAAAGTGGGTTCCACGGTCCATCAGTGGTTTTTACTGTGTGGTTAAAGTGATCCAGAGACAGTTGGTTTATTTTGGGAAGTGAAATAATGAACAATTTCATTTACAAACATAAGAAGTCTGGAATGTAGTGAGTGTTTTTAAAAATATGGTTTTATAATGTCTACATTTTTGGATGTATGCACATGTTACAAGGATTTAAAATAAAAAGCTCCTACAAGGACCAGGCAGGTCATGTGTATAAATGAGGCTGGTAGCCTACAACTAGTTTCTTAATGTTAGGGAGAAATAGGGAGATGGGGACTATCAAGACCAGTGCAGCAAATTTTCCCTAAAGAGGGAAGATGCAAAGCAGCCCTGCTAATTGTTGACAGAAGGAATTCAAGATTATCATATTGTGCATTTTAATACAGAAAATAGACGTAGATATTATAAATATTATATTTTACAATATATATTTATAATATTTTATTTTATGTGTTATAGATGTGTCTTTTTTTAACTTTTTTTTTTTTTTTTGGTACTGGGAATCAAACCCGGGAACTTGCACTTGTCAAGCAAATGCTAAGACACTGAGCTATATCCCTGGTCCCAATGTGTCTTTTTTTAAAGATTGGCCCTAAATCTGACGTCTAGGCAAAATTTTTTAACATATGTAGGGTGAGTGTGTGTGTGTGTGTGCGATTCAAATTTAAAACACATGTAATTAATATACAGGCACAAGAGCCTCTATTTACGGTCCACGTATAGCCCATCTCAATGTTACATCTATTGCATTGGTTCTTTCCTCTTTACCAATACTTGGCTGTTTGGAGCAAAGAAGCAGGGTTTCACTAGCTAAACTATTGTCATATCTTTTGCCCATTATTATTTAGTATATTAAGTGTTTTATTGCTTGTGTATTTGTTAGACATATAGTATAACATATATAATAAATGTAAGACTGTTGTGTTTTATTATATTCTATAACATATGTTACATTTGCAAAATCAATAGTTTGAAAATGTCCATTGATAAAGAAACAAGACTTAAAAGAAGAAAATACAAATATTTTAAAGCAAAAATGGAATGTAAATTTATTTGTGGTGATAAAAGCAAGTAAATCAAAGCTACATGATAGGAAAAAGTCAACAGTATTCTGCCATATGACTTCCTGATGTTATATTATCATCATCAGTCAAGATTTCTTTAAGAGTAACCTAAACTATGATGATCATTACACTGTAATAAATTTGAAGCATTAAATTTTTTACCATTGAAACTACTGTACTGAATTTATTATTAACAATTTTGAAGGGAATTCTTGTTTATTATGTGACAGTCTTTATCATCACACATCTTTGCATTAAGAAAATTGGTGAAATTAATGGAGACTGAATATTTAAAAATGTTTATTCATTTATTCTTCTTGATAATGTTATAAAATTATTAATTTAACATCAAGAATTCTGCTGTATATTTCAAATGTATACATGATATTTCATTTGTAGAAGAATTCTTTAAGGATATTTTTCTCTTCATTTTACACAGATGAAATTCACCCAGTCTCTCCTTTTTGGTCGGAGGAAGTTCATATAATTACTTAATATTACTGAAGGTGCTATCAAGAAAAGCCAAAGCTAGTAATTAATCCAAGTTTTGTTGAATTCTAAATCATGATCTTTCTGTACTGTTCTGCCATTATCCACATAAATCTGTGCCTAAAGACTGCTAAGTAACACAGAGGGCTAGTATAATTGCTTTTACCTTGATGTTTTAAAAACTTATCATTGAAGGAGTTAAAAATAAATCACTGTGGCATACTTACTATTTGAGTCCTGACACTTGAAAAGTAGCAAATGCAAGAAGATCATTTTGACTTTCCTTCCATTTCTTAAAAGCAGGAAATATGAAAGGTATCCTCCCTGTACTGGAAGGAAATGGGTGTTCTTATCATCAAGGACAGGAAGTCGAAAACGAAGAGAATTCTGTATAAAATTTGTTAAAATGATTCCTATCTTTTTAGTCTCCTTACATAATCTAGCTGCTTTTTCAGAACTTAGTATGTTCTGTCCAATTCAGCATTGACTCTTAATTGCTTATTTTGGGTCTTCACTTTAGTAGGACGGTACTTGTACAATGTAAAGCTTGCATGAATTAAATGTGTATGCTTTTCTTTTACTGACTTGTTTTATGTGAATTAATTCTCAGGCCCAGATGAAAAGAAATCCTAAAACAGTTTAAGTAAAATTCTGTTTAATTCTCCTGCATCAACTCTTAGCAACAAGTTCATGTCATACTTTTCCCCTTCTCTTCTCCTATCGATTTTTAAAATTTGAAACATACGTTAACAAAGTCTATAAAGCTAAAAGGAACCATAAACTCTAAAAATGTAAGAGGCAATGCTTTCAAAACGTTAGGCTTAATATTTATTATGAATGTCTCTGATAATAAATTCCATAAAATTATTTTCTAACAGTCATTTCTCAGGGAAGTAACCAGCATATTTAAGTTCATGTAGAATCCTTTCTGGGAGGAAATCTGCCCTCTGAGGTTCGATTACTGGGGGCTGAGAATTCAAATGACAATACACAGTTTCACAAAAGAAAGTAATGCAAAACCAAGTTTATTCATGTACGTATGGAGACATGGAAGTACCTTGGTAATAGTTTGAGCTAGTGGCTTATGGAATCGACTTCATGGCAGGGGTGTCTAAGGGAGGAATATATGGGAATCTAGGACAACCATCAAAAAACAAGAAAAGTTGTTACAAAGTATGCTGATGCAGGTGTAAGTCATCTCAGGTTTGTTATTTTTATTCTTTTCTTCAATAGTCACAAAATTTCCCTGGAAAAGAGAGCCATAGCAGCCTCACTCCTAGAAGTTTCTGCTTTTTGTGAAATAAGGGAACCTCAAAAATGTTTCTTCCTTACAATTTCAAAAAACACTTGAATTGAATTGAACTGAACTGAACTGAACTGAGGCATTCTTTCTAATAAATTAAACCACAGAATTTCCTAAGATGACAGGAAAAGCCAGGTAACAGAACCTGGACAAACACATTCATCCTCACTATCACTATGGAGATACTGGATGATAATCCCTACAATTTCATAATACTTTTTCTAAAATAAACTCCTCTTATAGCCATGATAAGTAAGTACATTTTACAAAGTTTCCGAACATGAAGTTCAAATAATTATCTTTCTCATTTCTTATTAAAATATACAGCATTCAATTCATCTAACTACAAATTCATTATATTTCCTTCCCAAAAAGAGAAATTCAGTTCTGATTTCCCATTTTAGGTAATGATAGCCACTGTCAGCTCAAACTTTCTTGGTGAACTAACGATGGTTTTTATATCTGTTCATAACATAAGACAATATGTTTCTCATTATAATTTAAATTAAATATAATAAATGGAGAGTGACATATTGTGAAATTTTCTTAAGAAAACAGCAAAGAAGATATTTTTCCAATTCCTCATAGGCTTATTACAGGAAAGATTAGATATGGAAACAAATAAATAAGATGACAGGCAATAAGAAGTATATCCAAAGAACATTCCAAGAACTTGCTCAGAAAGATCACTTGCCAATTGGTAATGAAGAAAAACCAAAAAGGCAATGATTCGTGCACATACAGAAGTGAAATTGCCGATTGCAGAGATCATGTAAACAAAAACAAAAACTGTTTTGACATGGGAATAACTGAGAGATAATCACCAGTAAGTGTGGTTTCAGGACAAATCACTGAGCATAGAAAAGTTAAATCTATAATAAGAGAGAGAATCTGGAATTGAGATTAGGGTTTAAAAAGATACTAAATGCCATGTACCTTGCAGAGTATAAGGAATAATTACTATGTCTCAAATATGAAATAAAAGTATATTTTTTCTCTTGCCAGCTTGAAAAAGTCATTTGCCCTTGCTAAAGTGACCCCTTGTCTGAAAATGTATGAGTGCTACCATTAAAGAAAGTAATTCAGAATCATTTAGAAACATAACTTGTTGGACCAAATCATTAAGGTGTAAAATTCATAAACTAAGTTGGTTTTGTTCTCTGCATTATGATGGTGTGTGAGGCTCATGTTTGTCAATGACTTATATTTCCAAGAAAATACCAGGTGAGTAGACTCTTCATGACATGAAAAAGCAAAATTTTCCATAACTCAGTAGATTTGCTAGGCAATCTGGAAAATCATTAAGTGAAATTCAGTGACGATACCATAAAACACAAAGCCAAGTGTTTGGGAAGTGGCATGTGTCATGATGAACATTTCCTAGCTAAATAGTCTTAGACACTTATCAAACATTAAAAACCACAAACTTCCTATTCAGAAGCCATATGTTAAGATGCAAATGCCAAGAAATGTGAGTCTTTGGAGTCTCTACTTTTTTAAAAAATCTATTTTTCTACATAGATCTTTATTAGAAAGCATTTCAGAAAAAATCCTTAAAATTCTTACCTATTTCCTTTTCAAATTCAGAAGTGGCTTCAATGTGCAATTATCCCAGTATAATGAGGTAATTTGTACTTTGCTAGTAAATATACGTGACAAAATGTTTATATACTAAAGTGGTGGACTAATATTTTAAATGTTACTAAATATAAGAGTATAAAAGAGGAAATACATCTTTATAAGTGTGTATATTCTTTTTTATGAATTTATATGTATATAGTATTTTGAACTTATACATATGCAATGTTTTTATGGCATCATATATATTAAGCATATTTATTTAATGTTGAGTTAGCACTTTATATGTAATATCTCTAAGACTT
>RJWM01003160.1:0-48284 GCA_004363535.1 Dasyprocta punctata
GAAAGTAAATTCCTTGAGAGCAGGTTCTAGATCTGCTTTATTCACAACAAATGGCATGTGAAAGAGGCACAATTAATAAATGTTAGGAACACGAGTGATCCTGCTGCAATTCCACCAGTGAGCTCCCAGAAAAAGAACAGGACACTTGCTTTCTTCTTCTTCTTCCTTCACTTTCCCTCTCAGGGGTCTTGATGGATGGAATTCTGCTCAGATAGTGCAAAAGCAGAATTTTAATGACAGGATTATGTACTGAGGCATGAGCCATGTTAAGAGAACCAACAGTGGATCTTCAGAGACTGCAAAAGCTGGGAGCCATTATACTCTGAAGACTGGGGGGAAAGAAGGTGTGAACAGTGTTCTCAGAGCCCAGGAAGAGCTGAAGCTGTGGAGGAAGCTGCCTGTCTAAACATGTGGTCTCAGAGGAGCACAGCCACCGCCAGATTGGGGGCAGCAAACCAGGACAGGAACAACCATCTCTAGTCCATTTTCCTCCATGACTAAAGCCAACTGAAAACCAGTCATCAAGGAAGCCAGGTGAATAAATTAGTTTGTAGGTCAGCTTTCTAGAGCTTTCTAGAGTCTTCCAGACACTTCCAGAGGAAGAGACAAATGAAGATTAACCAGCACAGGCTTTTATTTCTAGCAGCCAGAATTCAGGCTGATCTTGCTCCTATGATTTAGGAGCCAATTTGATTTGGAGTTTATGCTTAGGATTTAACTACCATTGTGGCTAAAGGAAAGACAATTTTAATTTCTAACTGATTACCTTACTAATAAGTTTGAGAACACAATTCATCAGGGCCTTGGAGCCTGACTCAATTTCTGAAGTGTTTTTCTTACTAATAAGCACAATGTAACATATTCCAGAAAAATAAAACTATAATCTTATTTGGTCACTTCATAAATTGAATTATAAACCCCATTGATAATATACATAGTATCCTTACCAAATGTATAGGACCAGTATTTGGCAAATCTGATTTCTATGTTCTGTCAGATCTGTTGCAGAGGAAATATAGCTAGATTTTTTTTTTAAACTGAGTCAAAAATGCTTTGTCTTTGAGTTCCAGTATTCATCCTGCTCTGAGCAGTTGCTGTGTGAGAATGTCATTGGTTGACTCATTCTACTCTACAAATACAGAATTGCAGGTTTATTTTAGGGATATTGGTCATCTTGGAGATTTTACAGACATACAGTTGGGGCCGTGGGGAGAAGTGAAACACAAGTCTTCCTGAAAGTTGGTAATGCAGCTTGGGGGAAAAGCACTTAATCTTTGCAAATTTAGCTGTGGGAGCTGGAGACGGCTTACATGGCTGGAAGGAATCACAATATCATTATACAACTCTTCCAGATCTGTGGTTTAGCATTTGACTTGAAAGCTCAGACAGCTATATTGAAAGTTTCAATAGGCACAGAGGCCTTAGGACAGAAAGGCAGCTGCCAAATTGATTGTGTCTTTGTTAATTAAGGGCCTAGGTCTGTGAATGGAGCAACAGGGCAGCAAATAGCAAGCTTAGTCCCAATTCATCTTTTCTGTGCTTTAAATGCTCTGAACATTGGAAACAAGAATCATTGATATTAAATCAGTATACCCTTTATCTACCTGCATTGTGTAACCAGAAAGCATACACTATATTTATTGTATTTATTGATTTACTTAGGCTTAGAAGATAATGGAATACTAAATAATACGATGCAGGATAGACTGGATTTTATCTTTCCACAAGTAAGAAAAGAGGCAAATTTCTCTAAACTTTCAAATTTTAAAAACAGAAACCTGTAAGAAAAATTCAAATTTGTCTCTCATAGTCCTTACCGGAGATTCTACAGACAGAAAATAACTATTGGCAGTGGGTAGGGGTGCATGACTGTAATGCCTCAGCAGGAGGCTGAGGCAAGAGGATTGCTGAGAGTTTGAGATCAGCCTGGGTTACATAATATATTCAAGGCCAGCATGGACTATACAAAAAACCAAAACAAAACAAAGAAAAAAGAAAAGAAGAAGAAGCAAAAAGAAAGAAAGAAAAACTGATCTATCACCTGGCATAAACTCCAAGAGAAGCAGGGTGGATGGTAAAAGTAAACTATGACAGTAGAACTCTTAATTATATCACCCAGCACCTTAGTCCATGATATACATCAGGTGTTTCTGCTTCCATTTAATTAACTCAGCATTATTCCTTTTTTAGAGGTGACACAAAAGGCTGGGCTATACCCAGCTGAAACGCACATCAGCGTAAAGCACTATGCCTTTAAAATGCGTTTGTTTTTAATGTACATGTTGAGGCGGCCTCATCTCTTCCACTGTGTGTGGACAGACCTTACTGGGCCACCCAGAGTGAAGGGTGCAGTAGAAACAAGGCCATTCCACACTGATAGGCAAGGAAACACACCACTGTCATTTTATGCGAACACAGCTTCAGAAACGCAAAGCGTTTGCTGGCTTCATTCAGAACTCTCATGTTGTGGGGGAAATGTGGGAGAAATATGTGTGAGATCGGACTTTCCTTTTTCCAGCTATGAGGAATTTGTCCACTGGAGCCAGCCAGTGACAGTGACTGGAAAAGATTAGCACGGGTCCCGCCTGGCAGGCTGCTCTGTAGAAACCCATCTGCTCTCTGACATTGATTATCATTATTTTTCCATCATGCCTAAGGTTCCATCCTTAGCGAGGACGTGTGCCAGCTCTCTTCTGAGGAAGGCTCCTGCTGCGAAGCCATCTCTGGCAAGGAATCTTTAACAAAAGATCAAAAGCTTGACATTTATTTTGAAGCATGAGAAGAAGATGTGCACAATGTTGGAAGCAAGAGCTGCTAAATGGTTGCAGGAAAGAGCAGTGGACCGGGAAGAAATGTTATATGAAGTGCTGGCAGCTTTACTTTGTGAAGCAGCGACTGACACCTTGGTGTGCATTATGTGGGCTCTGCAATGATCAGCTCTAATGTCTTTTTAAAGTAGAAGAGTGGAGGCAATGTGCTTGCTTGTTTGTTTGTTTGTTTAGAGACAGGGTCTCTCTATGTAGTTCATTTCAAGCTGGCCTTGAACTCACTATGTATGTAGCCCAGGCTGGCCTTGAATTTTCAGGGATCTTCCTGCCTCAGTATCCTGAGCGCTGGGATTACAGGCCTGCACCAGCACTCTTGGCAATGTGTTTGCTCTTCTGAACTAGGCATGTATTTGTTTTATGTGTGGTGCTGAGAACTGAATCTGGGGCCTTATATACACTAGGCAACCACTCTACCACTGATCTTTTACATT
This sequence comes from Dasyprocta punctata, assembly GCA_004363535.1. NCBI lineage: Eukaryota > Metazoa > Chordata > Mammalia > Rodentia > Dasyproctidae > Dasyprocta > Dasyprocta punctata. Next base: position 3,260 of record RJWM01003160.1, read on the forward strand.
TTTGTTTTATTTTGAGACAGTGTCTTACTAAATTGCCCAGGCTGGCCTTGAATTTGAGATCCTCCCACCTCAATCTCCCAAGTAGCATGGAATACAGGTGTGTTCCACCATGAAACACCTTGAACCAGGTATGTTTTATGATTTTTTATCTAACTAGTCATTCAGGAAGGTTGTTAAGACAGTGACTGAAATGGAAACTCAAGATGATAGTCTAAAAAAAAAGGCATTTTCATTCTAATTGACCATACTAGCACAGATAACAAAAAAATTATTTATTTTTGTTCAGAAAGTGCATGTGAATTCATTAATCTGATTTGAGGGTGTTTGGTTGGTGGAAAGATTAAATAAAGTAGTCAAGATGAGAATTTCATAGGGTGTGAGTTTGTCACCTTTAAACTGTCCACCTACCATAAGGAGATTTCTTTAAAATTAATTTTAAATACAATGGATGTAGAAAAAGACGTGGCCTGCAGAAAATTATCAAATCAAATATAAAAAGATGACAGCTTCTCTCCTAAAGGATGATTATTTCCATATCAAGGTTTAATGCACTGCAATTAGTTTCCCCATTAAAATCACCCCAGAAGGCCAGGGATGGGGCTCCGCAGCACAGCGCCTGCCCGGCAAATGTGAGGTTCTGAGTTCGATTCCTGGTACAAAAAATAAATCACATCCAGAACGTAAGTAAATCCTCTAGATCGTGTGCCTTAAAATTCCGCTAGCTAAAGAACTCCCCAGAAGTAATAAATACTTTAATAAATGCCTTGCACCATAAATTTAGTTCAGATGGGACTGAAAGTCAACACAAACCTCATCATAAGAAGTTTACAGCCCCTGGAGACCTAAGTACTATTTTGCTGAGCTCAATTCTTCCAAGCTCTGGGATAAAGTTTCTAATCACATTCCTCATTTCACCTTTGCACAAAGTTTAGTCCAGATTGATGTGTATGTGTTTACACATGAGAATGAGATAAAGAAAAAAAAAAAAAAGGGAAAACTACATATCATTGAAAACTAAAATGTATCACAGTAATGGATTTGTGAATATTACATCAAAATTTACCTCAAGAGGATAAGCCACCCAGCCTTGTAATAAAAATTCTTAGATATTGAAAATACCTAGCATTCTTTGTGGTGCGTGTGTGAGGTGCTAGGGATTAAACACAGTGGCCCATGCATGGGCGGCAAGTGCTCTACCACTGAGCTATACCCTTAGGCTTCGTGTTTTATCATGTAGATTTACACTGGGTTACATCATACAAGGAAACTTTTAAAGTATGATGGTCGAGCTGAGAGTGGTAGCACATGCTTGTAATCTCAGCATTCAGGAAGTTGGAACAGGAGGATTGCCATGAGTTTGAGGCCAGCCTGGACTACATAAGCAAGTTCTAGGCCAGTCTGTGTGACATAGAGAGGCCCTGTCTCCAAAAAAAATGAAATAAATAAAATAAATAAAAATTTAAAATTTTAAAAAACATGGTCATTACTATATCAAATGTATTTTTAGAAACTTCTACAATTACTGGTACTTGATGTCTGTTTATATCTTCTTGGTTTAGCAGTAACTAATGCTGCTTCTTTCACTAGAAGTGAAGGTGTTCATGGTAATTGGAAAAAAAAATCTCTTCAAAGCTATGCAGATGAACGTACCCATCAGGAGGGAAGAAAGCTACTGAATTCTCATCCAGTCTTCCTTATTGCTTTCATTACAACAATGAACATTTATTAAGCTTACTATGTACAAATTTGGTTGCTAAACATTTTTGATGCATTCTCTTATTTAATTCTTTTTTTTTTTTTTTTTTTTTTTTTTTTTTTTTTTTTTTTTTTTTTTTTTTTTTTTTTTTTTTGTCTTTTTGACACAGGATCTTACTATGCAGTTCAGGCTGGCCTTGGGCTCACTTTGTAGCCCAGGCTGGTCTTGAACTGCAACGATCCTCCTGTCTCAGCCTTCCGAATGTTGGGATTACAGGAATGTGCCACCATGCCTGACTATCTTATTTAATTCTTTTTGTTTGTTTTTTTGTTTTCAATCCTACTTACATTTTTTTCCAGGAAACTTTTCTTTTTTCTTTTTTAACTGTTATAAAAAAAAGCTTATGTATTTTACATATTTAAGCCCTCCAACAACTTGACAAGAGGGGTAAATAATATGCTTCTTTTAGCCTCTCTCTGAAACTTGGAGTTTTAGTTATATTCACCAAAAGCCACATGGGGAAGAAAACATCTCTTGTAACCAGCCACTTCAGTTGGGTCTTCCAGCAAACAGACAATGAGATGGAGTTAAGAGCACAAGCAGTTGACCTGGGGGAAATGTATGTTAAAGAAAAAAAGCACAAACAGGACTGCACAGAGGAAGCTTTTGGACCATGATGCTGATCTGACACATGTGAAAGACAGCAGACAGGAAAGAGGACTGAACAAGGGGCACCCTTGGAATACACCAGAGAGAGATAACAGGAAAATGAGAGATAGACCTTTTGCCAATGAGAAGGGGAATCAAGAGACTGTCACTAGTGTGACCAACCATCTGAATATTCCTGTGAACCCATGAAAGACTTAAATTTCTCCTTCAAAAAGAAAACAAAGTCTTCCTGTAAGTGAGCTAAGATATTACTGTTAGACCTTTTACTAAATTACTTTACCACTTAAAAGAGAATACAGTTCCTTTCCAGTGTGGGCACAAGAATAGGCAGAGTCATTACAAAAAATGACTTGCTGGATATGTTGCCTGCTTCCCTTGTCAAGTACATCAAGATTCCCTTGATGTGTATCACCACTTCAAGAAGACAGTTGAAATAAACTACAAGACTACGTTGTTGAGACATAAAAAAGTTCAGTGGTTCATAGTGCAGCCCCTCACTGCAAGGTAACTGGGTGGCATATAAACTTCACCCTTATTGATCCTGGACATGGAGATAAATGGAGAGAGGGGGAAGGGAAGGGGAGGAAAGGGGCTGAAAAAAGAACGAAGATGTGTTATACACATATGGATGTGTTTCCTTCCCACAAGGAAAGTGATCATTATGTACTGCAAGCATGCACTAATAACAAATAAAAAGTTGAAAAAGAAATAATACAATGGAGATCTGACAGTTCTGACCAACTCAACAGGAACACTGGAGCCAGGATTGCTAATTAGAGGATATCTACCCTGGGCAGAAACACTGGGGCTCTTGTGTGTTGGCTGTGTTCAGTTATTCTCTGGAGGCTGTTCATCCAATAAGGGTATGAAGTCATTTTAAAAACTGAGTTAGATTCTGAAGATGCTGTAGCTAGAAGCTGTCAACTAATGACTGTCCTTGCAGCTGGATGAGGCTCTTTCTCAAAAGGAGAGGCACCTGGTGCAGCATCATGACAGCCACAGTCCACCCCTTGCACCATTCAGTGCCACTTCTCTGTTCACATTTAGAGAGCAGCTCTCTGGGGTTCCAATGGGTCTCTCTTCTCACTTAGAAATTTAGAAGAGGGAGATTAGTGGGATAAACCATAGCCCTTGTCACTGCAGTTTCTCTTTTCCCACTATCCATTCTCATCTACCATCCCCGTCCATTCTCATTTTCGCTGGTCTCATTTTCTACTTGTTGATAGTGTGATGCAACTTTCATTCCTGAGAGGTCCAACTCACTGGTGATCATACTTCTACAAGTTGAGATTTGGTACCTGTTCTTAGTTGGACAAAGATACCATAAAACTCCCAAGTAGATCAGCTGGCTTTCATACATATCCCTCCTTGCCCTCTTTCTTTCTTTCTTTCTTTCTTTCTTTTTTTTTTTTTTTTGGTGGGGGGCAGTTTGAGACAGGGTCTCACTGTGTAGTTTAGATTAGCCTTGAACTCACAGTGATCCCCCTGCCTCAGCCTCCCAAATGCTGGGATTACAGGCGTGCACCACCACACCCAGCAGTTTTAACTCCTTCTGCTAATCAGAACCAAGATTGAGACTCTTCTTACCTACTCATCTATGAGCACAAAGGGTTCAAAGTGCTCGGCATATCCTGGGAAAACAGAGCTCTTGCTGTGTCCTCAGTGATGATGCCTTTTTTTTTTTTTCTTAATGGTACTAGGATTGAACCCAGGGCCTTCACACTATGCCCTTTTAAAAAATGTTTTATTTTGAGACAGAGGCTAAGTTGCCAGGATTGGGCTTGAATTTATGATCCTCTTGCCTCAGCTTCCCAGAGTGCTGGGATTACATAGTGATGACATTTTACTAGGGGAACCTCCTGTAGCCTACACTTTCTCTATTCCTGCTTTCTTTTGACTATTAAGCAGTCTATTCACTGGCCATCCCTCCAATTTGCCCTCTGAAATTCTATACTAACTATCTCAACAACTCTCTTTGGGTCAACTCCCTTGGGTACCATTCCATTTTGCTGGTTACTACAACAATAATGACTGCCTGGCTTTGGGTGGCTATGTGCTGGCCCCTGGCCTCGGCAGCTTTGACATCCATCATACCTGTTGCTCTCTGTAACAGACTCTCCCCGTGTCCCCAATTTCTTCCTGATACCGGAGCACTTCTTCCTAGCATATTCCCAATTTCTGGTTTTGACTTAGCAGGGGTGTGATCATGGCGTAACAGACATGGCATATCTGAAGCCATGTGATTCTGATTATTAGCTTTTTTCTCTTCTCCCACTGCAGAACTGAGGGCTCTAGGCAAACTAGCAAAGAGATCCTCTGCCTGCATACCTGATTGTCAAGGATTTATTAATGGTCTTGGCCTTTCATAATCCTCTCCTGCCCCTTAGCCATACAACTTAGTAACTGTTCAAGTCCTTACCTACACTGGTTCCATGTCCCTCTGCCCTTCTCTGCTGTGCTTTTCAGAAGTCTGAAGTGTTGCCCCAGCCAGGACATCCCACTCACAGAAACATTTTCCCAGGTACTGCCAGTAACAGTCTGAGCAACTGGGCTGCCACCTTGTGCCACAGACTCTCTGCGCCCTTCTCCCATCCTGGATGGGGTCCTTGTGGGCTAGGACATGAGCAGGCCCCGCCCCAAACCTCTTCTCACCTGCTTTCTCAGACCCTGCCCAGGAACTGTGCCTAGAAGCTAGGGACGTAAGTGACTTTTTGCAGGAGGGTTGACGCTTTTGAAAGACAGAAGGCAGGGAACCACATTGTGCGGGGGGGCGCCTCAGCAAACCACGCGAGGTGACAAAGTTTCAACCAACCCAGCAGAGAGCTCGGGAACACCAAAGGCACAGCAGAGGAGTTATGCGTGGAGCAGAACTGGCCAGGCCCCGCTACCCCTGCTGTGCTGTCATTTGCTAGTGACTTTGTAGGACCAAAGGCTGAATTTCAGGTTCCTCCTTGGCAGGGGTCAGGAGAGGCTCTGTCATTGTCACCCTGTCATATTTACAAGTACTTAGGCATGCTTATTTGTGCAACAGCCTTTGGTAGGTGATTTAAAAAATAGCTACTAGTGAATGAAATAGCTGTGCCCGGGAGAGGCGGCGTGCCATCCGGGCTGAGGGCACTGTCCCAGGGTCTGATGCCAGGCCGGGGTGCTTAGCTTCACCGCTGACAGCTACTTAACCTTCTGTGCTCTACTCTTAAAATGGAGATAAAAATTCCTTCTTCCGAGGCTTGGACAGGGGCTCAAATGAATTATTCTATGGAAAATACGGCATTTTCCTGCACTTAGTAAGTGCTCCATGACCACCAGCTGTCTAGGATTTTGTAAACACATGACTGCACACACTGTACAGAAATACAGCAGAGCCCTGGATGTGGTAATGCACATCTGTAATTCCAGCGACACAGAAGACTGAGGCAGGAGAATAACGAGTTACAGCCCAATGCTTTACTGAGACTCTGACTCAGAAAAAAAAGAAAAGAAAAGAAAGCAAGCTGAGTGTGGTGGAACGTTCCTGTAATCCCACCATTCAGAAGGCTGAGGCGGAAGGATCGCTGAGAGCTCAAGTCCAGCTTGGCCTACATTGTTGTTGTTGTTTTTTTTTTTGCGGCACCAGGGATTGTACTCAGAACCTTGCACCTGCCAGGGCAGGCGCTTAAGCCACTGAGCCAAACTCCCGGCACTGGTTTTTTGAGGCAGGGTCGCACTATGTAGCTCAGGCTGGCCTTGCGCTCGCGTTGTAGCTCAAGCTGACCTCAAACTCACAATGCTCCTCCTACCTCAGCCTCCCGAGTGCTGGGATTAAAGGCGTGCGCCACCACGCTCGGCTCAGCTTGGCCTACATTGTGAGTGGTGAGTTCAAGGCCAGGCTGAACTACATAGTGAGATCCTGTCTCAAACAAACAAACAAACAAACAAAAAACCAAAACAGTGAGGTGGGGGGAGTGAGAAAGAAATGTAGCATAGCATTGAAGTCTAAGGAAAAGGAGCTAACTTTTTATTAGCCAACTTTTCCCTGCCAGGTATACAACAGCTATTTTCTTATGATATCCCCTTTAATCTTCACAAAAGCCCTATTAACTAGACACTACTATTTGCATTTTACCTAGTAGAAAAATAAAGCTGGGAATTAGTTTATCCTCAAAGTGGCAACAACTTATTAGCAACCACCTGAATAATGAATGAGCTTTTGTCCTCACATTTTATTTTATCATTTTTACTGGGTTTTTTTTTTTTTTGGTTTTTGTTTTGCTTTTTGAGACAGGATCTCACTATGTAGTTCAGCCTGGCTTTGAACTCATAGTGATCCTCCTGCTGGGATTGCAGGCATGTGCCACTACACCCAGTAGTCCTCACATTTTAAAATGTCACATAACTGGAAGTCACCTTGTGAGGATCCTGTCACATCTGCAGACTGCACGGTCCAAATGGCAAATGCACGGGGGTGGAGCTGTCTGAGCACAGCCCCCTGCAGTTTCCCTGTGGATTCCCACACCAGTTAGGCTGTGCTCTCTCTGTCTTGCTGCACTGTGGCTTTTCTACCTAGCGTGGGCAGTGAGTGATGGAAAGGGCCTAGGATGCACTGACTTTTGGTCAACTAACAGCAGTGTGGTTTTTGTTCCAGGAATAGTTATGGTAAATAAAATTGAAGGAGGCCATTATTTTGGGTTGAGTTCCTGTACTACCCCGGACACCAGAATGGAGTCACTCATGTTAGGTGTCACACAATCACCCTGAATTTAGAAATGAGTTGGGCAAAATGGTATACTGGTACATGTGTTTAATCCCAGCACTCAGGAGGCTGAGGCAGGATGATTGCTGTTGAGTTTAAGGCCAGCCTGAACTACATAGTAAGACCATGTTTAAAAAAAAAAAAAGAAAGAAAGAAAGAAAGAAAGAGGCTAGTTTTTAAAATAAAACAAAAAACAAAACTCGCAGGAGAGTCACAGACACTAATCTAAAAGAATTAAGTCATACTGCGATGGCATGATAAAGTCCCTTTTTCTTTATTCCTATAAGGAAAATAACTGAAATGACAAATCTGCTGTTTCCTGTTTCTGCTTTCTTCAGCCTTTTCTACCTGTAAAACCTACCTCACACTGGTCTTTCTTTTCTTTCTTTTCTTCTTCTTCTTCTTCTTCTTCTTCTTCTTCTTCTTCTTCTTCTTCTTCTTCTTCTTTTGTAGAGAGATTGCTGCCTGATTCATGAATTACTAATAGAAGCCAACTAGATCTTTAAACTGAATGTATTTTTCAACAGCATAAACCAATCAATTCCTCCTTCTTTTAGATAGTTTGAGCTGAGTTTTCTATCACTGGAAACTAACTCCTTTCTAATAGCCATTCACTCAGTCACTCAGTATTGAATACCTTCAGCATGCTGAAGACTTTCCCAATGAGTCAGATATTAGAATGAAAGAAAGAGGGGAGTCAAAGATGACTCCAAAGTTGTTGACCTTACCAGCTGGAAGTTTGGGATAAAATTACAGTCCTTTTTAAATAATGTCTGAGGTGCTGTTATCTTCCCATTGCTATAATAAAATGCTGGTGATAATGAACTTATAAAGAGGAAAGGTCATTTTAGCTCACAGTTTTGAAGTCTCCATCTATGATCAATTGGCCCCATTTCTTTTTGGCCTGTGGCAGGAGATTAGGGCGTGGCCAGCTGGCTGGGCAAGTGGGTGTGACTGGTCAATCATGGAGATTTAGAATGCCTGCATTTTAGCCCTGTACCTGGGACCAATCAGAGAATGTGACCATCAATTCTTCTTACAGGAAATCAAGTAGGTTTTTGATAGGATGGCCTAGATTTGACATCAGAGTGGGGGATACAAAAGACAGCCACCATTAAACTTGTGGCCACTGTGCTCTCTCTGAGGGTTTGCTTCGCACACTGCAGACCATACTTCTTTTCCTACCTTTAATAAAGGTAAAAGCTCACCTACCTTGCACTTGTCTTGACCAATTGTTTGTTCAGGACAACAAGAAGCTAGAAAGACTCTCTAGAAGGAGCCCGAGCATCCCAGAACCCAGATAATTGTGTGACAGTACATTGTGGCAGGGGCAGGTGGAGGAGCAAGGCCACTCACTTCCTGGCCAGGAAGAAACAAAGGCTTTAGGGGACATTTAAGATCCAAATTCTAACAAATGCCTATTGGATCTCCAAAGTACCAGGCAGAGGTGTTGGATAGAGATGTATATTTGGGATTCATCAGTGCATGATGGCATTTAAAGCTATGAGACTGAATGAGACACAAGTGTAGACAAAGAAGAACTAAGAGTCCTGTAATATCCATGGTTAGAGTTCAGGGAGCTGATGAGAAAGGGCAGTCATTGAGGCAGCTGCTGTTGCACAGAGTGAAAACCACCTTTCAAGGAAGCAATGACCAGCTACGTGAAAGATAAATGAGGGCCAGAAATGCATTGCTGGGTTGAGGCAAGGAGAGCATTTAGCACTTATTATCTTCCAGATCACTGACTGACATTTGCTTATTTTTTATCTCCTCCATTTCAGATGTAAGCTTGCAACATTCTGTGACATTCTGTTTCATTTATTACGGTATTACCCCTAGTGGCTAGAATAGGGTCTGGCATGTAAGTGCTCAAAAATATTCTTTAAATGGTTCTTGAGTGGAAAAAAAGTTGCAAAAAATGAGGTGAGGACATTTTATTTTTCAATTCCCCTTTTTGCAAAGATATGTTGCTTTTATATTTGGTAGAGGAAGTAATAGTATAACTTCCAATTTTAAATTATGTTTAAACTTAGGCAAGTATAGTCAGGTGTGGTGGTGCATGCCTGTAATCGCAACACTCTAGAGGCTGAGGCAGGAGGATCATCATGAGTTCAAGGCTAGCCTGGGCCACACAGTGAGTTCAAGGGCAGCCTGGACCATATAGTGAGACCCTTGTCTCAAAAAAAAAAAAAAAATTTCAGAGCCGGGCATGGTGGCGCACGCCTTTAATCCCAGCACTCGGGAGGCTGAGATAGGAGGAGCGTTGTGAGTTCGAGACTGGCTTGGGCTACAACGCGAGCGCAAGGTCGACCTGAGCTACATAGTGCGACCCTGCCTCAAAAAACCAGGGCCGGGAGTTTGGCTCAGTGGCTTAAGCGCCTGCCCTGGCAGGTGCGAGGTTGTGAGTTCAATCCTTGGTTCCGCAAAAAAAAAAAAAAAAAAAAAAAAAAATTCGCCAAGAGTTTAACCTCACTATTCCTTATCCATAAATATGAATAATAATAACACAGTATTTAAGACTTTACCCAGAACTATGCCCCATGTATTCTAGGTAAAGGTTTCCTAAGTTTAGGAGGATCACACGAACCAGACCGCACAGTGCCATGCTAACTCATTCCACGTACTTAAGTCATTTGTATGGAAAATTTCATTTATTTGAGAAGTGATTTGTCATATCTCATCTCAGTCTATATTCATGTTTCGGTCTCACATTTCATTCAGTCTCACAACTTTAAATACCAACAAAGAGGAAACGTTGCTAGTAAGTTATACTTCCAGCCAAAAGCACTTGAATGTGTGTCAAGGTAGGATAAGGGCCATAACAGATTCAGATCAGTGTTGCTGTTATAGTTGTTTTCCACTAAAATACAATAGCACTTAACAAAATGCTTTGTGTGCTACTGTCAATTCTATGGTCCAAACATCACTACATTGCAGACCTAAGACAGACAGACTTTGGGGAGACCTCTCCCTAACCCACTCTTTCCTTAGGTCACCCCGATCTGAATCTTACAGAAGATGCCAGCAGAGGTGGGGATAGATGCCAAGGCTTGGAAAGGCTGTGGGTTTGTTGCGATCCAAAAGCTCATCTCCAAAGGTTAACTAGGAGGCTCCCAAAAGCTCTTGTGGGTTTAAAGTAGGTAAAGAGATTGACCTTTAACAGGGGAAGAATGTGCTGAGTGAGAGGGGAAAAGGCAGTGGGGATAGCCAGTCAGAGTTGAGAAGCCTTCTGGATTAGCATTTAAGCAGCCAGGACACACAGCCAAGTCCTGGGAGTTAATGTTTCTTCTCTGTTGTTGCGTGGATTAGACAACAACATAGCCTCTGGCAGTTTGCATTTCTTTGTCTATTCGATGGAGCCAATAACCTACAGTCTCTTTGGACCTGGAATATTTGGCCATCAGCTGTCCCCTAGTAGATACCCAGAACTGTGGTATTTTGGTATTGACACCAGACATTTTGGGGAGATATCAGGTTGGTGAGTATTAAAAGTTCTGATTCTTTGGAAATTAGTTTTGATGAGAAAGTACTACACATTACAGGATATTAAGAACTTGAAAGAGAATAGATAAAAGCTCAAAGGACAAACTTTTCTAAGTAGGGGCAAAATCCACATTAGTGTACCAACTCTTTGTGTCTTCCTTGATTTTATATATATATATATATATATATACACACACACACATATATACATATATATATATACACACATATATATACATATATGTATTGGCCATGAAATCTGGCTTATTATAGTGACACAGCAGCTAAGAAGCTGAATCAGAAAGAACGTTGAGGTGCGACAACAAGAGAAAAGGTTTTTAAGTCTTCAAATGTACTCTTCAAGATGACTCAAAGCATCACATGTGGGCTCCTTTTTAACTTTATCTTCACAAGACCAAAAACACCTCCCCAGTGACTCTGTCTGACTGGTCTTTGTTGTTGTCATTAACACGTTTCCTTGGCACTTTCTAATATTAGACAGCGTGCTAAGTATGCTACATATTTTATTCCATTTCCTTCTCATGCACACACAATCTACAAAGTAGAACCTGTCTCCATTCTTACTTCATACAGACAAAATTGAGGCTTAATCCCAGCATACTTTAGACCTTGGCATCCAGATGGTGGCCACTAGCAATGGACCTGAGAAAGAGGGACAAACAAATCCAGTTAAGAGCAATTTATTTTGATTGGTTTCAGTCTGTTTTGTATTATTTGATTTCAATATGTGTGAAAGTGTGGACAGTTATTTTGAAGAGAGCAAGAGACATTCCAGTAGCCATTATTGGTTTTCCTATTGTCTGGTTTGGAAGGCTTGTAATGCTTTCATTCTTTTGTTTTTATCAGTTTCATACTATTTTGTTTTAATTCATTGTGTGTGAAGTTATGGACAACTATTTCGAAGAAAACAAGACATTATGGTAGCCACCATTAATTTCCTGTTGTCTTGTTTTTTTTTTTTTTTTTTTTTTTTTTTTTTTTTTTTTTTTTTTTTTTTTGCGGCACCGGGGATTGAACTCACAGCCTCGTACCTGCCAGGGCAGGCGCTTAAGCCACTGAGCCAAATTCCTGGCCCTGGTTTTTTGAGGCAGGGTCGCACTATGTAGCTCAGGCTGGCCTTGCGCCGCGTTGTAGCCCAAGCCGGCCTCGAACTCACAACACTCCGCCTACCTCAGCCTCCCGAGTGCTGGGATTAAAGGCATGCGCCACCACGCCCGGCTTGTTGTCTTGTTTTGAAATCCTGTGTTGCTTGCATTATTTTGTTCTGATCTGCTTTGTTCTGTTCTGTTTTGTTTTGCTTTATTCTCTTTTTTTTTTAAAGAGCAATTTAACAAAGGCGAGGTGTACTTATCTGGGAATAGACACAGAGGCCAGAAAAGTGCTCTCCTGGTGTTTCTAGGATGCAGGATAAGAAACATATTCTGACACACTAGAACTCCTATTCATTTGTATTTGGTTTCCTTTCATGAGTTTGCACATGCATTGGTACCAAGAAATACAATTGTGAACAGATCCAAGTTGCAGGCTACTGAGAGATAATCCAAATATTTTTGACATAATGTGATACAAAGCAGTGTTTCCAAATTGTTTTTTGAAGATGGCAATCCTGGCTTGCTTGTTAAATATACACAATAGCAGCCTTCTATGAAAAACCTGAAGTTCTAGAATCTGTTTACTCTGCTTTTTGCTATACTGAGGACTGAATCTAGAACCTTCTCACTGAGTATCATCCCCAGCCCTTTTTTTAATTTTGAGAGAATGTCTCACTAAGTTGCCCAGGTTGGGCTCAAATTTGAGATGCTCCTGCCTCAGTCTCCTAGATTATAGGCATGCACCACCACACTCAGCTTGGAATCTGACTTTTTAAATTTCATTTTTAATATTTTGCTTGTTTTCAAACAGGGTCTCACTATGTAGCCCAGCCTGGCCTTGAACTCACTGTGTAGCCCAGGCTGGCCTCGAACTCACAGTGATCCTCCTGTCTTAGACTCCTGAGCGCCAGGACTATAGGTGTGCACAGCCATGTCTTGTTTGGAATCTGTTTTGTTTTGTTTTGTTTTTAACAAACATTACAGTCAAGTCTTTATTCAGGAAAATTTGGGAGTCCTCAAAGTGGGGTATATATCCAAGTGTGCTCAGAAACCAAAGCGTGAAGTGTACACAGCCGGCAGCCCGGGGAGTGGAGAATGACTTCAAGAGGAGGTGACAGCTAAGAGGTGTGGGGTCAACAGCTGCTCCTTCCCAGCAGGCAAGTCGCAAGGTGTGAAAATGTGAACAAGCACTGACCTACTTAGGAGGCTGAGAGCAATCAGACACCGTGAAACCCAAAATATCGAGGGCAACAGCAAGCGAGAGATGGCCCGACAGAAAACAGGCTGCGGAGACACTGAGACTTGTGGAGACACCTTTAGAGTGCCTATGGTTTTTATTGGGGTTTTTAGGGTGTTTTTTTTTTTTTTTTTTTTGTATCAGGAATTGAACTCAGGAACCCGTGCTTGCCAGACAGGCACTGTGCCACTGAGCTACATCCCCAGCCTTATTTATAAGTTTTTGAGACAGGATCTCCCTGTGTAGTTCAGGCTGGCCTTGAACTCATTACATAGCCCAGGCTACCCTCACGCTTGCACAATCCTCCTACTTCAGCCTCCCAAGTGCTGCAATTACAGGTGTGTGCCACCATACCCAGCACTGAACCAAAGGATTTTCTACTTTGTTTTTAGAAGACTAAAGACTTTCTACGCAAAGCCAGATCTAAATGTCTATGTATGAAGTCTAAAACTCAAAAGTGTTTTTAAACAGTGTTCTTTATTGCTTTTTAATCAGAAAGCATAGGAACTGTTTTAACAAAGACCAGCTACGAGCTGGGACTAGCCCTGCTCCGGGAGGTCCTCTCTGCTGCCCACCTCCCCTCCTTTAGCTTCGGCAGCTCCCCCGTGCTTTGGGAGACACTGCGTGTGTCTAATTGTGTGCATGTGCACATTATATGTTTATCTCTTCCTATGTTTACTATTGTATTTCATATGCTTACTCGTCTGCCTCCTCCAACTCACTGAAGGTAAAGAATGTGATTTATCATTTTTCACCCATGAGAATGAGCAAAGTCATGTCATAAGCATCCAGTAAATGTTGTCTTGAATGAAAAGAAGACACTGAGAGAAAGAATACTGTATTTATTCTTTGCAACCATACATTTTATGATCAGACCTTTTGACTGCTCTGAACCGATTTCAAGAATAAATGCTTTGTTTTTTCACCAGCCTACAAGCTCGTATCTGACATGACTGAAAACTCAAATATGTGCACCTTCGTTAGTGCAAACCGATTTAGGAAATTCATGGTTATAGCTGGGATGCAGCACATCTAAGCTACACGATTCACTGGGAATTTATCAGGCTGCTATGAAAATGGATGTACAAATATCTATTCAACCCTGACCTCAGCGGGTATGTGTATATTCTCATAAACGGCATTGCTAGATCATGTGGTAATTCTGTTTAATTTTTTGAGAAACTGCTATACTGTTTCCCACAGCAGCTGCACTATTTTACATTCCCGGGGGAGTGCACAAGGATTTCAGTTCCTCAACATTCTCCCCACACTTAAGTAGAATTTTAAAACTATATATGATTTGATTATTTAACAAGTTTTCTAACTTCATCTTTTTCCTTTTTTGTGTGATACTGGAGACTGCACCTAGTCTAGCACATGCTGGGGAAATGCTCCATGACTGAGCTACATTTCCAGCTCTTTTTAAAAAATTTTAAATGCCAAATTTTAAGTGCCAAAGCGAGCACTTAAAAATTTTACTTTGAAACTGGGCATAGTGGTGAACACCAGCAATTCCAGCATTTGGGAGGCTGAGGCAGGAGGATTGCTGTGAGTTCACTGCCGGTCTGGGCTACACAGTGAGTTCAAGGCCAGCCTGAACTACATAAGTCTCAAAATAAATAAATAAATAAATAGCAAAAATTTTTATTTTGAGACAGGGTCTCACTAAATTGCTCAGGCTGACCTTGAAACTTGTGGTCCTCCTGCCTCAACCTTCAGTGTAGCCGAGATTATAGGCATGTGCCACCACAGTTGACTAATCTCATCTTTAATTGTTTTTTATTTCTATATTTCATGGTCCTTTCAACCCAATACAAACATTTAAGTTCCTAGGCTTCTATCCTAAACATATACTATGTACAGTCATCAAAAAGCCTACAATTCACGTGAACCGTGTTTTTCCGCGGGAATGGTATTACCTGAGATTTTACTGGCTTTTCCTCAGACAAATCTGCTTCCCTCCTGCGCTCCCAGCCTTCATGGGCTCAGAGGTCCCTAGGAGTCTCCGCTTAAGCCGGGAACGGTCACCGACGCAATCACCAGGGAAGCCGCTGGGGGGCAGCAGCTCCACCCAGCTCTGACCCCAGCCCTGGGAGGGTGCTGCGGGCCGCTCCTGCTCGCCTGAAGTTGCTGCCTCTTCCCGTAACTGCGTGACAAGCACACAGGGACAGGGAGGCCATCCCGCTTCCAAACTTGGTCACACTTTGTCACCTGCGTTTGCGGAGTCCCATGTGGCGAGTGAAGCCCCAGTCCAAGTCCAACACTAGAAGCTGATTGAGGAAAGCGGGGGGAGAGGGGGGCCGACCCTGGCTGGCAAGCTTTCACACGATAGAGCCTCCTTCCGTTGTCACCGCGCTGACCACGCTGACCCCTGGTCATCTTCATCTCCTTTCTTCTCGGCAATCTTCTCACGCATACTGATACCTATGGGATGGCTGTGTTTTAGAAAACTAGATATTTTTTCCCCTGCAGATTTACAATGCACATGGATTACTTTTATAATAAAGGAAAGTTACACCTTAAAAATGATAGTACTTTGCCAGCCGTAGAGACTCATGACTGTAACTGCAGCACTCAGGAGGCTGAGATAGGAGGATCGCCATGAGTTCAAGGCCAGTGGAACTACATAGTAAAACCCTGTCTCAAATGATGACGATGATGATGATGATGATGATAGTATCTGAGGCTATACAGCTCTATTTCCCTAACATGGACACCCTGAACATCCCTTTACCATTTTCCTTGCCTTACACATCAAAATTAACCATCATAGCTTATTTTTTTGTCAGTTTCTACTTCCTCGTTTTTCCTCCATGATTTGTTCTCCAAATGCCCCCTTTTCTTGGTGCACATGTTTTCACTTTTACCTTTTTACCCCATTCATCCCCCTCTAGTTGTGCTGTGGGCCAGCAGCTCTCAGGGGGACCCCAGCTTCTGCTGTCCAGGTGGAGCAGAGCATGCAGAGCCCCCACGTGCCCGCTGCTGCCCGGCTTGGTCTCATCTCTGCCCACTGGGGACAAGCAGTGCCCAGGGTGAGTCCGGCTGTCTTTTTGTGTACATAAGAGTTACTCCTGGGGGCCAGGACACTGGTAACAACCATTGTTTTTTCTACCCAAGGTTTATGCTTATTGACATCTTCCTGAGAGGTTACTTGGGGATTGTAAAATGCCTAAGTGTCTTTTTCAGATGTTTTCCACTGTTCCTTGGAGGCCTTAATTATCTGAGAAATTTAGGTAAGAAATTTACAAAAAATAAAAATAAAAATCTAAATAGGTCTCAGCCTGAGGTGGGAGGATCAATGTCTCTCTTTCCGGTATCCTCAGGGATGCATAGATGGCAGTGGGCATAGGTACCACAGGCCTGGCTCTGGACACAGGCAGCTCTGTGTCATGATGAACACACATGAGGTATAACCTTACAGTGTCACTGTGCTCCTTGGGGTCGTTTTGGGTCTGAGCCCTAACAATGATTATAAATGCATTACACACGGAGGTCTCTGTTCCTTCATTGAACTCTGACTGCTGAAGTGTGCTGCCCTGGACCCTCCTTTGTCCCCTGGGGCCTGCTAATGTCCAACTCACACCTGCCTGCTACTTCCCGTACATAATTTGTGACCACTTCACCTAGACTGGGCTAATACTCTGGAGTAGTCTTGAAAGGAATGATATTGGAAGGATAATATTTAAATGAGTTAAACAACAAACTTGTCAATTTTTCTTGTTTTCTAAATTATTCTTTAAAATTAGGAGCATGTAAGAAATGCTTCCAAGGGCCGGGGATTTAACTCAGAGGTTCAGGTGCTTGTTGGTAAGCAGAAGGTCATGAGTTCAATCCCCGGTACCAAAAAAAAAAAAAAAAAAAAAAAAGCTTCCATTTAAAAATAGATCTGTCTTATCTACTATGAGATCTTCATGTAATAATAAACTTTTTCTTAAATTTTTTTCATCTTTTTGAGACAAGGTCTCACTGTGCACTTCAGACTGGCCATGAGCTCATTTTGTAACCCCAGGCTGATCTCAAACTGACGATGATCCTCCTGCCTCAGCCTCTCAAGTACTGAGATTACAGGTGTGCATCACCACAACTGGTTTAATTTTTTTTTTTTTTTTTTTTTTTTTGCGGCACTGGGGATTGAACTCACAACCTTGTGCCTGTCAGGCAGGTGCTGGTTTAAAATTTTTAATGTCTAAATTTTAATTAATAAATTTTATTTATTCAGAGTGGCCCATAACAAATCTCAACCAATTAGATTTTTGTAGTTGCTATGACATTTAATAGTTCACAATCCTGTTTCATAAATGTATATATCCTTTTTGTATATTTTCCTAAATAAATCTGAATTGAAGTCCCGTCAGCACATGAAAATTTTAGTTCTGAAAGACACATTTCCCAGACTCGTTCAAAATGACATGTAAAAAAAATGACATGTAGGTATTGTTTTAATTTTTACTTTCCAGCACAGCACTCCATACAATCTGACCACTGGAGGCAATTCTGTTTTATATGCTCATGTTTCTGTAGATACCATACATATGTATATATATGTGAGTTAAAGACATCATAGTACAGTGATTCACGCATACCCATGTTGATTCATGATAGCTAAATCTTGGAAGTGGCCTATATGTCCATCAACATATGAATGAACAAAGAAAATGTGGTATTTACACATAGTGGAGTACCACTCTGACATCAAAAAGGATAAATTTGAGCTGTTTGTAGGAAAATGAATGCATCTTAAGAACATGGTATTAAGTGAAATAAATCAGACACACAAGCTTACATGAGTGACCCAAAGTATACATAATTTAAAACACAAAATGAAAGATAGACAATAGAAAATGGAGATAGGGCTGAGGATTTAGCTCAGTGGCGTAAACGCCTGCCTGGCAGGTGCAAAGTTGTGAGTTCGATCCCTGGTACCAAAAACAAAAACAAAAACAAAAACAAAAAACAAAAAAACAGGGAGGTAGATCTTTTGTTAACAGGAAAGTGACTAAGAGTTGGGGGGAGAGAAAGAGAAGTACAGTAAAAACAGTTCAAGTGCATCATGCACATATACCAATTCCCATTATGAGTGTGATCATTGTCTATTGCAAACAAAAAATCTCTCCAAATTCCAAGAAAGCAAAATTATTGTAGATAAGAGACAGTGATACAAACAGAAAAATATGATAAATGTCCCAAGCATATTTCTGTATTCCTGAGGCATATCTTTATTCTGATCAAGAGATCTAAAAATGTATTGAGAGGTAGAAAAAATGAAAAAAAGTTTCATCTTCTTTATATTTGTTAATATACCTGTTTAGTCTTAATTGTTTTTTTTTTTTTTTTTTTTTTTTTTTTTTTTGCAGCACCGGGGATTGAACTCACAACCTCGCACCTGCCAGACAGGCGCTTGAGCCACTGAGCCAAACTCCTGGCCCTGGTTTTTTGAGGCAGGGTTGCACTATGTAGCTCAGGCCAGCCTTGCGCTCACCTTGTAGCCCAAGCCGGCCTCGAACTCACAACGCTCCGCCTACCTCAGCCTCCCGAGTGCTGGGATTAAAGGCGTGCGCCACCATGCCTGGCTAGTCTTAGTTTTGTATATAATCAAATTAAATATTTATAGTGACTTTCTCTGTGTTATACTCTCTTTTAAGAGTTTCACACGTATTGTTTGTTCCTTAAATAACCCTAAGTGATGAATGCTATTTTTATTCCTATTTTATAAATGTACATACTGAACCACAGAGAGATTATCAGTTATCAAAGTGATCCAGCCAAGTAAGTGAGCGTGCTAACATTATCCCCTAAATGTCCTTCCTGTGGCAGAAACCTCTCCCCTCCTGGGCCAGGTGTCCTGGATCATCAACCAGCCCCGGGGTTTCCCTGATACAAGCTGGGTCAGATGATGCCGAAGGGACACTCGCTCCCTTTGAGCTCAGACCCCAAGCCAGGCGGGGAGAGACTGCGGATATCGGAGTCCACGCAGCCCTGCCTGTGCCGTGAGCTTTTCTGTGGTTCCTGCACTCGACTATCAACAGCTGCCCCATTTCAGGTTTGTGCCCAAGCCTGTTTGTCCAGCCTTCCCATGCATCCTGTAAGTTCACTGTATCCTTCTAGAGATTCATTTCTACTTCAGGGGCCAGAATTAGTTTCTATGTCTTGCAATCAAAGAACCTAATACAACCATTGAAATTTGGGGATAGCATCTGCTCTTCCTTTCAGTTCTATCTGTTATACACATGGGAGGTACTTAGTCATCTGGCCGGCTGGTTATGGGCTCCATTCCCTAAGCTGAATTTTCACCACTGCTAGTTAGTTTCCCTTTCTTTTCCTCCCCTCCCTTTCTGCTCTTCCCTCCCCTTTCCTCCCTTTTGTCCTTTTCCTTCCTTCCTTCCTTCCTTCTTTCCTTCCTTCCTTTCTTCCTTCCTTCCTTCCATGTGTATATGTGCTGGGATTACATGCACTCATCAGCAGGCCTGGCTTTTGCTACTAGCTTCATATCTGTAAAATCAGGACAATAATTTTGTCACCCAATGAGGTCCAAGGAGGACCTCCATAGAGGAGACATGGATCTCAGGTCACCCACAAGTCTGGTTGTGGGTTTGCTGATTTACACCACAGGAAAGAACTGCTGGACACATCAGTAAGAGGCGCAGGGAGATCTCTTAGAAAGAACCCACTGGGGAGAGGGCAGCGTGAACTGCACCCTGGGTGGGAGGGTTCGTGTGTCCTCAGAGTGTCCTCCAGCACTGCCATCCATCTGAGTGCCCTCAAAGGGTTATGTTAGCGTGCAAGCCACCTGCATGCATTTGAAATTTAGAGATATGGTACCCACCTCATAGTACTGTTTTCTTGAGAATAGAAGCCGGGCATTTGTTAATTCTTAGTATAGTGGTGGTGGTGGTGGGGATACAGGCTCAATATAGGTGAATTGCACAGGCCAATTTACAGGCTACGATTTTTTTTTTATTTTAAAGAAGATAAAGCAGAATAAAACCAGTCAAAACAAACCAGTGTAAGAGATACAGGGCTTCAAAACATTATGAAATCAACAATAGTTACCATAATGTCCCTTGATGTCTTCAAAATAGCTGCAGATAACTTTGGACATAGTAAAAATAAAAAAGAACAGAATAGAATAGAAACAATAAAAACAAAACAATGAATGTGATAAAGGACTTCAAAACAAGCCAATAGTAAATCCAAAATTGCTACTGTAATATATCTTGCTATCCTTGAAATAGCTTCTCCTGCCATTGGATTTAACATAATCAAACAAAACAAAAGAGAGTAAAACCCCATCCAATAAAACCGTGGAAATGATATAGGACCTCAAAGCAAGACCATAAAGAATTAGCAATGGTTACAACCTGCAGAAGCCACACTGCATACCGATAACCTCTGAAAACCTATGATCAGACCACCAGCTCTAGACCTGCAATGTTAGTGAAATACCAAAGCATCAGAGACATCCAATTGCATTTCACCACCATAGCTATCATCACAGCCTATGTTTCTCTGGATAAGCCAATTGCTTACGGGGGTTGTGGGTGTGGGAGGGATATAGAGGAGTGTTGGTACTTCTTGTTAGCCATCCTACATGTTGGAAGGGGCTGGTGTCTGTTTGTTCCCAGTCCAGCTGTGGCCTGCATATGGCGCTGGTTCCCAAACTGTGCTTACTTGCTGCTGTGGCCATTGTTCTCTCTCCCCTCCAGTTCACAAATGGCACTGACTCATGGGGAGAGGCTTGGGTCTAGCTGTTCTCAGTCCAGTGGTGGCCGGCGCATGGCACTGGTTCCCAGGCTGGGTTTGTTTGCTGGTGTGGCCATTGTTTTCTCTCCCCACAGTCTGTGAATGCACTGACTCCCAGGAAAAGGCTTGGGTTTAGCTGTTCCTAGTCTGGCAGCAGCCTGCACATGACGCTGGTTCCCAGACTGAGCTTGTTTGCTGGTGTGTCCATTGCTCTCTCTCGGGCTATTGTAGACTTTGAGGATTTTTTTTTTTTTTTTAGTGAGTTTCTTGGATGGGAAAAAGGTATTGTAACCTTGAGTAACTTTAATTTTGTCCTAAAGTTGCAATTAAATACAATTTAAAATCACAATTTTGGGGACTTTCAGGAATATGATGGAACAATAAGCAGCAGAAAAAACAGTCTCTTTGAGAGTCATTGCCCAGATGCTGGAATATAGCATCGTGAGGAAGACCAGAAGGAAAGAAGTGGATCCCCTGGACCCAGGAAGAATCTTAAGTGCAAATTGAAGCCCACAGAGAGTAAAAAGAAAAACTTCAATGAAGAAGAAGGTAGTAGCCAGTCACACCTTCACCCTGAGATGGGGCTGACTGCACGAGAGGAGCTGTTCAAACCTTGGGACACACAGTCATGATGACTGTGGCAACTGATGACCTCGGAGGTCTCTGTAGAGAGATGCGGCAGTGGAGGGGAGCAGCGTATGTGGAGGGCTGTACTGGCTAGCAAAAAGTGCAGGGGACTTAGTCCTCCTATGGGGAGAGAGTGATTAGTTGGGAGCCATCTTGGAGATGGGCACCTGAGCTTGGAACCCAGAACTGCTTCTGGCTTCATCTAGCAGCTCTCAGCTGGGTGCAGACCTGGGCAAACTACTTGGATTGTGGCAAGCCTGATGAGTCTAGTCTCAGGGCAGGCCTGCTGAGATTATCCACTACCCTGCTGTAAAGCAACTTCTGGCTTGCTGGGATAGATCAGCATGATTCGAGACTCTGTCTCTACAGATTATCTGCTAGTGAACTCAGAGAGAATCCTGAAAGTGGATTTTTTTTCATTTTTTTCTCTTCCTCCTTCATTGTTTTTATATGAGTGTGAAAGTGATTCCTAAACTCTTTGTGGGTGTGGTTCTGTTTTGTTCTTCCTTTTATCTCTTCCACCTTTCTTTTCCTTCAGTCTTCTGCACCAGTTTTCCCAAGTTAGCATGTTCTCCCTTTGTCCTCCAACCTTATTTCTAATCACTTTTTATTCTTCCATTTTTCTATTTTCTCCTTAATTCATTTTAAAATTTAACCCTCAAGGGCAAAGTTGATGCATTACAGACTTACATATTGCATATAATTATCCTTTTTGTTTTATATTTTGTCATATAATCACAAATCTAGTTCATACATTTGAAAGTTGCTAATTAAGGGTTAGCTCAATTTGTTGTTTTATAGACTGTGTTTGATGCTGTTGGTACCACTATAGCCAAAAGTGACATAGTTGTTATAAACAGCTGTTGGTCCTGATAATCCATGACTGAGATTAACGAAGGGTCACAGAAAATAAGGTGGCACAGTGCCAAAGAACCAGGGATTAGGCCAAACGAGCAATAACTTCTCATCTCCAACAAACTGAAGAGGTAAGATCTTCCAACAGACTCAAAACCCAAAAACCAGCTACACCTGGAAGAGATCTCAGAGAAGTAATCATCACCTAAGTGTTCTAAATACTACCAATAAAGCAACCCACCACACGTAGCTAACAAGCATCAACCCAGGAATTAAAATAAAAAGAGATAAAATAAAATGAGAAGACACTTAAGCAAAATGCAACCCAAGACATCCAGTTCACCAAAGGCAAATACAGTGGGCAATGAGGTGGGACAATCTGAAAGCCCCCCAGCAGGTCTCTCTGAAGTGGTAAAAACAAAGTAATTGAATGAGGCTCTGGAAAAAATGACATCAGAAATAATCTCTCAGATAACTACAGAGATTACAAAAATATACACCACACTTAGTGACGTTAAAGCAGACAAAGACCAAAAAGTAGACGAGCTTTAGAAAATTATGGAAGCTCAGCACAGGAAAGAAATGGAATCCATAAAGCAGATTCAAGCAGATATCCAGGAGAATAAAAACTCCACTGAAAGTATTTGAAGCAGATTAGGCCAATGTGAGTACACAGTCTTGGGTATTGAAGACAGGCTTACAGTTAGCAACCAGGAAAAGAAAGATTGCTCAAAAATAGCAAAGGGCCATGAGAAATTAATCCAGCAGCTGCTACATGAGACAAAGAAGAATAATTTAAGATTAACTGGAGTTGGGCCAGGGATTTAGCTCAATGGCACAAGCGCCTGACTGGCAAGCATGAGGTCATGAGTTTGATTCCCAGTACTGAAAGAAAGAAAAAGATTAATTGGAGTCAATGAACAAGCAGGAGATGCCACAAATAACATTTGAAAAGTGTTCGTAGACATCATGACTGAAAACTTCCCTGGTAGAGAAAAGGAATTTGACATACAAATAAATGAGGCATATAAAACTCCAATTAGCAATGATAAAGAGAAAAATCTACATCCAGTCATATCATAGTCAAGATTCCAGAAATTAAACACAAAATAGAATCATAAAAGCTGTTAGAAAAAAGAAATAAATCACCTATAATGAATGAATAGAGAAGCAAAATTCAACAATATGCTGCATATAAGAAACACATTTAATTCAAACAGAAACTCAAAGCAAGCCATGCAAGGCCCTGGAAGAGAAGAGTCAGATAGTGCCTCCTGAGAATTGGCTATGTTGGGACTGGGAGTAGCTGACCAAGAAGCCAATGAGCCAGCCTTTCTGGTAAGCCATGCAAGCCGTGTGGGACCCAGGAAGAGAAAAGTCAGTGCCTCTTGTGAGCCTACTGGTGCACTGGCTGAGAACCACTAACTCCGCCTCCTCCCCACCCCACCCAACTGTAAGCAAACGGCTGGTTCGGAGGACAGTCTCAGTTGATAGCAACTGAGGTACAAAATGCAACTGAATGCTTATATTGTTTGGTTGACTTTGCAGGCTTGGGGCTGGCAGTCTGAGCATCTATAGGTAGGATAACAGTATGCAATACAGCAAATATGGGGAATTTCTATCTTGTTTTTGAAATCCAATATTGTTCTCACTGTTTTGTTTTGTTCTGATTAATTGTTTCACTTTATTCAATATTTTGTTTTGATTGATTTTGTTCTGTTTTGTTTTGGTTAGATTTTGCTGTATCTGATGACATGGGCAGCTATTGTGAAGATAACAAGATATACTATGGTGGCCATTGTTCTCCTATTATTGTACTTTGAAGTTCTGTACCAATTTCACTGTTTCGTTTTGATTGGATTTATTCTGTTGTGCTTTGTTGTGTTTTATTATCTTTAAAATAAAATTTAAAAGCAAAGAAATTCATAGACTGAAAGTCAAAGGTTGGAAAACAATACTCCGTGTGACAAGAACCCAGAAAAAAGCAGGGATAGCTATTTTGTTTGTTTGTTTGTTTGGTACTGGGAATGGCACTCAGGACCTTGCCAGGCAGGTGCTGTGCTATATCCCTGGCCCTCTATGAGAAGACAATCTTGAGATCTTTGTAGATATAGCCTCTTCTGTTTATTTTGTATAATTAATGACGATTTAAAATATGAATTCTAAGTAAAATGTTATAGCTTCTTTTTTCTCTAACAAGGTTAAATCCACTGTGAATTCTTTGGTGTAATTGGTGAATAGGAGTCACTGTCATTTTGTGAATTAGCTAAGTGAGAAACATTAAAATATTTTTCTGCTGACCTAAATTATCTTGGAGCCATCAAACTCATCAGAGGAATATTCAATCCTCACATCAGGTTTCCTTTTGTATAGACCAAAGTATTCACTGAGAATATTTTCTGTTAAAAATGTAATTCCACGTGGGGCACAGTAGTATACACCTTTAATCTCAGCACTCGGGAAGCTGAGGTTCACAAGTTAGAGGCAGCTAGAAATGTACAGCAAGCTCCTGTCAACAAAAAGGAAAGGAAAAAAAATGAAAGAAAGAAAAACAGACAGAAAGAAAGAAAAAGAGGCAATCCCATCTGTACACAGAGGTGCATGCCTGTAATCCCAGTATTAGGAAGGCCAAGGCAAAAGGATTTCAACTCAAGCCCAGCCAGGGTAAATTACTGCAACTCTGTTTTAAAGTAAAAAGATAAAAAAGCCCAGGGATGTAGCTCAGGGCTCCCTGGGGTCAATGTCCAGTACAACAAAAAAGAAAAAAGCAATTCCATCTAAAATAAAGGTTGTGACCTATTAAATTCCATGCCATCGAAATCAGGCTATTAGCTATATAATTACTTTTAAGCTGAAAATTAAAGTTTCAATTTTTTTATTCATTGTGAGTAAAAGTCATTCTCCTTCCCCAATTTTCAAATACATTACTCATTAAAGATAAATAGAAGGGGCTGGGAATTTAGCTCAGTGCACAAGCAAAGCTTAAAGTGTATTTCTAGTAATCCAAATTGAGTTATTTCTCCTAGACTGCATATGCTCTAAGGGCAAAATAATGCCTTACATGTTTCCCTAGTATTTCAACTATTGTCCAGAATGCTAGCGTTGTCGTGGGGTTTTTTTGTGGGGAGGGGTTGTTTTTGTTTCTTTATACTGAGGATTGAAACCAGGGCCTTTGCATGAGCTACATCTCTAGCTCTTTTTAATTTTTACTTTGAGACAGGGTCTTGCTAAATCACTAAATTGTGCAGGCAGGACTTGAACTTGAGATTCTCCTGCCTCAACCTCCAAAAGTACTAGGATTACAGGCATACAACAGTAGATCTGCCTTGAACTGTTTTGTGAAAAATTTAGTAGAAGTGTGTCTTAGTTCATACTCTGCTATAACAAAATACCTGAGACAAGGTAATTTATAAAGGAGTTTATTTAGTTCACAGTTCCAGAGGCCAGGAAGTCTGAGAATATGGTGGTGCCACCTGCTTGGCATCTGGTGAGGGTGTTCTTGCTGCATCATAACATGACAGGGGCATCACATGAAGAGACTGAAAGCAAGCAAGTCATAGAGTGAGCCTGATTTTATAACAAAGCCATTTCCACAATAACCCATTACCCTATTCAATGGATTAATCTAGTGATGAGGATAGAACTCATAGGACCCACTCACCACCTGAAAGTCCCACCTCTCACATACAGTATTATTATCATATAATTTTGGGGTTAAGTTTCCAACACATGAAATTTGGGGGAAATATTCAAACCATAGCAGGGAGAGTACAACAGAACAAGAAACTTTGTGTAGGGACACAAAAGGAATATCATCTAAGCATGGCGGTGCACGCCTGTAATCCCAGTACTCAGGCAGCTGAAGCAGGAGGATCATTCTGAGTTCAAGACCAGCCTGGGTTGTAAAGTGAGCTCAAGGCCTGCCTGAACTGCATAGTGAGACCCCATCTCAAAAGGACAAAAAAAAAAAAAAAAAAGGAATATCATCTATACACTTGCAGGGAAAGTCTAATATACCCTAATGAGTTGAGAAAGTGGAAACTATACAGCACCAAATTAATTCTCAAATGTTCTTCCAGTAAAGTAAAACCTAATACAGCATACCTCTGGCCAGTATTCAAGGGACCAAGGTTAGTGGGAGTGTCACATACACACTGACAGCACTTTAGAAATGGACAAATTCAATGGTGTAGTGCTTCCCAGCCTCTTTCACTGCAAAGAAAACAATCCTGGATGAACAGTGCCATGGGGGTGGATTGACACAATGGTGTTCTGCAGAAGGAAGGCACTGTGCCCTCGGTCATCCCACTGGCTCCCCTGAGAGTGTGAACATTTAAGCATGTGCTCGATCCAGCTCCTCTCAGCTCCCAAGAGCCAATCGAGCACATTTCTTCCCAAGTGCACAACATACTACTTATACCAGACAAGTAGAAAATCAATAAATGCTACAAATCAAGCTCCCCTTCCAGGGGTGGTTGTTACCCAGCTACCTGTCCTTTGCCGACTGAGAGGGTAAGGCCCATTTCTCACACCGTTTAGAATTCATTTGTGGCCACCTGTTGCCCAACCTGCAATAAATCTGGTTCTTCGACACTCCAAATGTATTTTTCTGACACAGATTGCATCAACAGATGCTGACTAATTTCATTTTATTCTGCAGAATAAAAATTTAACACCTTCTGTGAGAAGCTTGAGTATAATTAACTTTACAGCAAATCCACCTTAAGGCTGGAACATCATGTGTAAACCTTAGCAACCTAACTATAGATAAAACAATTCAGAGGAGAGAATCCCTCATGAATTTAAGATTTCATAAAATCCTCTTACAAGTGAAAGCTGGTAACTGACAAGTCTCATACTCTCAACAGAGCTGCCAATCATATCCCCAGTTCTGTACTGGCTAAACAGAAATAAGTGAGAAAAAAAGTTCTTTTCATGAAAAACAGAGAACAAAATGAATAACTAGGACAAAAATATTCTGTAATCTTAGCATTAGGGAGGCTGAGGCAAGAGGATCACCCTGAGTTCAAGCCCTACCTGGGCTACCTACAGAGCTCAAGGGTAGCCTGGACTACATAGTGAGACCTTCAGTAACACACAAGATTGTTTCTTACTTGTAAGCATATATATGAACTAAATTCCTTCAAATATAGTGCTGTCATCAACAAAGACCAGAAGCAAGTACATATGTAAAGTTTTGTGGTTTGATATTTAACCACCTGTTGTTAAATTAAAATGAAATCCATACACTATTGAATCTGTTTTACCTGTCCGCATTGCATACAATTGCAACAAGTAGAAATTTAAGGCAGAAAGTGGAAACAATATAGCACAACATTAATTCTCAAATGTTCTTCCAGTAAAGTAAAACCTAATACAGCTTGCCTCTGGCCAGTATTCACGGGACCAAGGTTAGTGGGAGTGTCATGAGGTTCTATAAGTCTGGACCCCTTCAGTCACGACAGAAACTCAACTCAGTTTAAACAACAAAGAGAATAGAAAGCCCAAGCGGTCTTACGTCAAGCACATCTGGACCTACGCAGGCAAATCATGTCAGTAGATACTTTCCTTTTCCCTTTTTTTTTTTTTTGTTGTTGTTGTTTGTTTTTTGTTTTTTTGCTTTTCTTTCTTCCTTTTCATTTGCTGTCTGTGGACTTCATTTCCAGGCATGCTGCCTACATATGGAAGCAAAGACGATCACCAAACAGCTCAGACTTATGCTATTCTCAGGGCTAGTGACTCTGGGGGATGGAGGAGAGTGTTAGCAGGGCTCTGGGGTCTGTGGTCTCCTTCCACAGAGTCCTCCCAGTTTCTTGTCCTGAACAAAGAATTGGTCACGCAAAAGGCAGTGAGGTTTTCGATTTATTAAAGGTAGGGCAGGAAATATGCCCTGCAGGACGAGAGCAGACCACTCAAACAGCTCGAAGACAGCGTTCTCTGGCACTGGTGACAGGGCGTGGAAGCCGCTCTGCGCATGCGCCCTGGATCTCTGTGATTGACCAGTCACGCCCACTTGCCCAGCCACTCCGCTACATCCTCATCTCCTGCCTCAAGGGGGCCCTTGCTGCCCAGTATTTGTACCAATCTTTGGGAGAATTTAGATTATGTCGTTTGCTCCCTCTTGGATCAATTGTGTGTCTAGGTACTCTGACTGGGGAGCCTGCTTCATAATCCCATGGGATTTGCCTTAGGGCCAGATGACTGGAATCTGGGGAGATGGAAGATGGATAAATTGGGGTCAGGTGGGTTCTGGATTTAAATCCATGTATCTAACAGGCTTATAGAGTGGAAGAGTAATGGCTTCCAAAACAAAAGGATCAGAAAGACTCCTGTCCCAGATAACAAATGACTGTTTATATGGGATTTTCCTTAGGAATCAAAGTTCTTCAAACTATAGGACACTGAATAAAACTTCATGGTTTTAAGAAGAGCATCCTTGAAAAAACTGTCACCATGAAGTGATGAATGGCTTAATTAAAAAAATTTTATTTTATTTTTTAGCGGCACCAGGGATCGAGCTCACAACCTCGCGCCTGCCTGACAGGCGCGTAAGCCGCTGAGCCAAACTCCCGGCCCTGGTTTTTTGAGGCAGGGTCGCACTGTGTAGCTCAGGCCGGCCTTGTGCTCGCGTTGTAACCCAAGCCGGCCTTGAACTCACAACGCTCCGCCTACCTCAGCCTCCCGAGTGCTGGGATTAAAGGCATGTGCCACCATGCCCGGCTTAATTAAAATTTTAAAAAGAAAAAAGAAAACCTCAACCCATAGCCTTATCCAAATTACTTGAGGTATAACATACAAACTCCCCAGTTTCTAGGAGATATGTAAATGATTCACTTATATTTTTAATTTGTAAGTAAATGGTGCCAGATTTCCAGATAGCAACTGAAATCAGATCTTTATCTATGGAACCTCAGAATGAGACACATCATAGAGATGAAAATAAACCAGTAACACAAATTATTCTGACCCAACTGTGCCCCAACGCTGTGCCTATATTTGTTGGTGATGATATTTCCACATCTGTTGATGCTTCAAATCAGATGTGGACACTTCCTCTTCTTTATTTTTTCTTATTTTAGGATACTGAGGATTGAACCCAAGTCTCATGCATGCTGGGAAGCACTCTGCCAATGAGTGGTACCCTCAGTCCCTTCTCCCTCTTTTTCTAAACATTTTCTTTGTTCTTTAATATTGCTCAGGGACTTGATTGGATGAAAGCACATTCTATTCACCTCACAGATTAACATCTTTCCTTGTGTCTGTCAGAACCCACCTGACTCCCAAATTCTGTATCCTTCCTCTCCTCACTGCTAAAACAGCCTCTGGAAGGTATCGTGCTCGTCCTCCAGATAATGGGCACAGAGAGCCACACTGTTTGCTAGACCAGCTCTGGTCTTGTGCTCCGGTTGTTGGGCTTCTGACTTGCCTCCTAGAGCAGACTTATGTCTCTGTCCCTTGTGCCTGAGTCCTGATGTTAGAGACCTGCTGAGAACCATACTGTCTCTAGACCTGGAGGCCTGCCTTGTTCTTGTCATCCCTGGGGCCTAAAGGGAGGCACCACAGCCTAGATACCTGGCAGGTTATTCTCAGTATTTGCAGGGAGTCCATCAACACCTGCCATCCTAGGCATTCCAACTTCTTTGTGACCAGCCAGTGGGAGGTGACTGCTTTCTTACCTGCTGGTTTTAAATTTCCTTTCCAGAGGCAGATTTATTCCCTGTATGCCTTTCTTTGTCCTTTTCTACGCCTATTTTACCTCAGTGGAGGAGCCCACTCCAGTCTTTGCTTTTCGGAGGAGAGCAAGATTACTTCCCATCCTGCTGTATGTTCTCATCTTGAGTTTTGTTTCATGGAAAAAAAAAAAAAGGAAATTACTCTTTAAGAAAAGTATAATCCATGGGTTCTGGGAGACAAAGGCCAAGATGGATTATGATAACTTTTACCCTATTTGTGCTACTCTCTGAAAAACAATTTTTTTTTTTTTTTGTGACAGTCTCTTGGTATATAGTTCAGGTCAGATTTGAACTCACTATGTAACCCAGTTTGGCCTCAAACTCATGGCAATCCTCCTGCCTCAGCCTCCAGAGTGCTGGACTTAGAAGTGTGTGCTGCCACACCTGGCTTCTCTAAAATAATTTATCTTTAATTTCCCTTATCATTCTGGGCTTGGTCACTTTGGTCTCTTCAGCTTCATTTTCCTCTCCTTTTTAGGGTAATAGTGAGTCTTGCCCTGTTAGGGAACTGCACCCACCATTTAATGGGGTTTGAGTCACAATATTCTGACAGCCTTGGTTTTAGGGGGAAGAAATAGGCCCTTGTGTACAAGAGTAGGATCGGGCCCTGACTACAGTGACACTGTGACAAAACAGGGCCACCATAGGTCTTCACTTCATCTAAACAATACTGATTCCACTTTAAAAACGTTGATGAGTGGTGTCATTTTTTTTTTTCACTGAACAGTTCAAGGGTGACTGAAAGAATTATGCAATACGGTGCCAGCAGCACCTTTGAAGCCCTCTGAGTGTTTCTCTTAAAGCTTCTCATTTTGTGAAGCAGCCTCCCTCTTTCCTCTCACATGTGTTCAGCTTTGCCTCTTCTCTTCCTCTTCCGGATGTGGAGCAAGCGGCATCTGTGAAGAAAAAGCTTCTTCAGTGTACGCACAGCAGCGTGGGAGAACAGAAGGAGCCACAGCAGATCACGTTCTTTTCTCTTTCATGTTCCCCCTTCTGAAATTGCTCAAGGGGGACTAACTGAGTATATAATACAGTAGAGAATGCGTAAAAATTTGAAGCCTGCAGCCAAGGGGTCTTCAGGGACAGTTCTTTGGACCCCAGCAGATTGTCCACAGGGACGCTAAAAGGATTAAGTGATTTTCCTTGGCTTTAGCGCTTCATTCATGCCCAGATGGCTACTTGTAAGTCATCATGACTTAATTTAATAAGGCTCCTCTGGGTAACTGGTAAAAGTGACCTGAAAATATGCTGTGCATAACCAACGGTGGTGGCGCACGCCTGCGATCCCAGTACTCTGGGAGGCCGTGGCAGGAGGACTGTAAGCTCGAGCCCAGCCTGGGCAACTTAGCAACCTAGTGAATCCTATTTGAAAATTTAAAAAAAATTAGAAAAGACTGAGGATGTAACTCTGTTTAAAGCCCCAAGTTCAATATTTCCACTACAAAACAAAACATTGTGTATGATTTTTAAATCACTTAATCTCTCTCTGTCCTTCTTCTTCTTCTTCTTCTTCTTTTTTTTTTTTTTTTTTGGTACCAGGAATTGAACTCATGACCTCATGCTTGCCAGGCAGGCACTGTGCTGCTGAGCTATATCTCTGGCCCTCTCTCTCCTTTTAAGAGACAGGGTCTTGCTATGCTGCTCAGGCTGGTCTCAAACTTTTAGGCTCCAGTCATCCTTCCTGTCTCAGCCTCTTGAGTAGCTGGAACTACAGATGTACGATGCCTTGCCTGGTTCAATGCTCTCCCACTTAAACTGTCTTCTTTAGGATTCTGATGCAGCCTTTCTCTGTGATAAATTGCTAAATTGCTCACTGGACTCATAAGTGTTCAAGATGTAATCAGCCTTCTTCAGGTTTTTCTTTGCCAGTGTGAGCTGCCAATTATGAGTACAGACCTAAGGAATTTCCAGCACCATTCAAGGAAATATTCAGTGTCCATCCAAATACTGTAGCTAATTCTATATAGGACAAAAATGGGCGGAAATGTGTTATTTGTGGTTCAGCTTCTGTTTGCTTTTTTTTGACTTAGCATAGAACTGATTTTATTTTTATATCTGCACTATCCTGTTAAAAACAGAGTGACTTAAAAACAGAGTAGGAGAACCTTAAAAAAGAGCATCTGTCATTCCCAGTGATTCCAAATGGGTATTTAAAAGATCCTGAAAGAAAAATACATGCAATTGATTATAGTACTGCTTTCAGTCAAAATTGCTGTTTTCTGTTTGTTTGTTTTAATATGTAGTGATTTTTGCATTGTGTGGTCATTTATTTTTATTTTATTCTTTAAATGCATGTGATAAAGATTATCAGTAATCCCCAAACCTAGAGATAATCACTATGAATATTTTTTTCTTTTCCTGAAGACTGGGCTGGTTTCAAGGGCTCGGTCATGTCCAGAAGGGTTCCATGCTTGGTTTGAGACTTTATTGTTTCTCTGTTTAGGATTCTTAAAACATTTTGGCTAGCAGCACTGTTTTTCTATTTTGCTCTGGCCCCTTCATGTTCTGTAGCTAGTTCTGCTGACACACATGCGCATACAAGTCACATACATACACACACATGTGCAAGTATGAGTTGAAACTGTGAAACTACTAGAAGAAAACGTAGAAGAGATCTTCAGGACCCTGGTTTAGGCAGGGATTTTTTGGAGAATATCCTGAAAACACTGGCAATAAAAGCAAAATTTGCCAGGTGTGGTGATGCCTACCTGTAATCCCAAAACTCAGGAGGCTGATGCAGGAGGATGGCTGGGAGTTCAAGACCAGCCTGGGCTAGATAGTGAGAGCCTGAAGCTTCTGCATAGCAAAGAAATGATCAGAAGAAAAAGAAAGAGAAAACCTACAACCTATTTGCAAATATCCACTTGACAAGGGACTAATATGCATAATATGTAAGGGACTCAACCAATTCCACAGCAAAAAAACAAATAATCTGATTTAAAAGTAGGCAGACAGCCGAATAGACATTTCTCAAAAGAAGATACACAAACAGCAAATAAGTGCATTAAAATGCTTGACAACACTACTCCTCAGGAAAATGCAAATCAAAACCACAATGAAGGTGCAGTGATTGCTGGGGAACGGAGACTGCAGGGTTCCCTTGAGCCCAGGACTTCGAGGCCAGCTTGGGCAACACACCAAGACCCCACCTCAATTTAAACAAAGAATCCTGAAACTCAAATTGAAGGGATAAAGAGATTCCAGTGAACACTTTTGGACTTCTGTATTTAAATTGTCAAATAGCATTCCAGAAAGATCACGAGCACCGGCAGAGTGTAAGAAATTCCCTCTTCATATCTTCTGCAACAAAAAATATAATTTAAAAAAAATTTGGTAATTGAATAAGTTAAAATACTACCCAAATATTCTAGTTTCCATTCCTTCAACTACTTGTACAGGTCTTTAAAAAAATATCTTAGTTATTTTTATTTTTTCCTGGAATAGTCCTCAAACATACCAACATTTTTTTCCCTTTTTTTTTTTTTTTTTTTTTTTGGTACCAGAGATTGAACTCATGACCTCATGCTTGTTAGGCAGGTGCTCATGCCACTGAGCTAAATCCCCAGCCCTAAACATATGAACATTTAAGGCCATTGGGTGTCCAGCCAGCCTAACTTTATCTCTCATCCAATTCCAAGCTCCAGCTACCCTGAATTTTATTCAATTTCAGAATTCATTATGCTTCCTCATAGAACATTTTAACATTCTACATACTATTCCTGAACTTCTCTCCCTTTTTTCTTTTTTTGAGGCTGTCTCACTACGTAGCCCAGGCTGGCCTTGAATTCACAGTGATCCTCCTGCCTTCCCCTCCTGAGTGCTGGTATTATAAGCGTGTGCCACCATGCCTGGAATTATCCACAGTTCTTATACTGTCTATAGTAAGCAGGTGTTGGATATGACTGAATCTATGCTTTTCTTTTTCTTTCCTCTCTTTTCTTTTCTTTCTTTCTTTGTTTTCTGAGACAGGGTCTCGCTATGCAGTTCAGTTTGTTTGTTTGTTTGTTTATTTTCTGAGACAGGGTCTCGCTATGCAGTTCAGTTTGTTTGTTTTTTGTTTGTTTTCTAAGACAGGGTCTTGCTATGTAGCCCAGGCTGGCCTCAAACTTGCAGTGATTCTCCTGCCTCAACTTTCCTAGTGCTGTGATTACAAGCATGTGCCAACACAACTGCTTGTTTGCTTTCACTCTTTCTTTCTTTCTTTCTTTCTTTCTTTCTTTCTTTCTTTCTTTCTCTCTTTCCTTCTTCCTTCCTTCCTTCCTTTCTTTCTTCTGTGCTTCTTTCTTTCTCTCTTTGTGATGAAGTTTCATTATGTTGCCTAGGCTGACCTTAACCTCCTGGAATCAAGCAATCTTTCTGCCTCAGTCTTTTGAATAGCTTGGGTGGTGCATGCCATTGTACCCGACTGTGACTGAATATAAAGCAAGATTTTTCCTTAAAGAATTTCTCAGAAAAGGGGACACTACCTTGCACTTAAATTCTTATAAAATCTCTTATTGTGTGGTTCATTCTTTCAATTATTTTATTTAAAGCAATAAAGGAGTACACATTAGCTCTGATTGCCCTCACAGAATGCTTGTAAATACCATTTGTTAGAAGCAGTAAAAATGAAGAAAACAGCATCTAAAAGCTATTCGTAAGCTGTATTTGGGGGGCTGTGACCTTTCAGTAGGAAGGGCTGGATGGTCTTGTAAACAGAGTTTTTAAAGCACATGGGAAGAAAAAAAGAGATGGAGATGAAAATCAAGCTTATTTCAAAGTTCCTGTTAGAAAGCAGTGCAGCTGCTCAGGGAAGGAAGTGGAGTGTGTGGCTGTTCAGTGCTTCTCTTCCCTCTTTCCTAGACCCCCTGCAGAAGCCTCTAACGTGGTACCTCTGAATCCTCATCGTCATCCATGGCCTGCTCTCCACCAGTATCCAGACTGATCTTTTCAAAATTCAAAATTCCTGGTTAAAATCCTATAATAGTTTTCCGTTTGACCTTCAAAGATCAAAATCTCTAATGAGCTACAAAACCTCCAGCTGCACTTGGCAACCCATGCCCCACTAGTCATGTCTCTGAGAAGCTCTGCCCTTCCCCACTGCTCTTTTTTCTCTCAAGTTTTGCTTATCTCCTCCCTTCCCCTTCCACACACAAGGCAACCAAGCTCTGTATGCTTCATCTTTGGCCATGTCTTCCAGGGAACTCAGGCTAAGACCTAGAAAAAGGGGAGCGTGGGCACAATTCAATCTTAGAAGGATTTTACGAAACAAGAGTCATACCTGAAAGTTCAAATCCTCTCTCTTGTGCCTTGCTTCAAATAAGTATGTTTATGCCTCCAAATAATTTTGTTGTGGAAAAAAAGCCAATTTCAAACCAAATGGCACCAAGGAATCTAGAAGGCAACTGTTTATTACATTAGCAGGTTAGTGGGACCAAGTCCAAATCACTAGCAGTGACTGAGAGTAAAACAGAAACTTGTATACATTTTGAAGCAGGAAGTACAAAGCAGGTGGCAGATTATTATATGATTAGTTACATACATTGCCACTCAGGTCATTCTAAATAGATTTACTTAAAAGGAATTTTTTGCCATAATATAGGAACATTCTGGGAAAGAGGGGAGAGGGTTGTGTAGAAGAAATAGAGTCAAAGTTGTCCTGACTGGGCCAGTCTGTTCTGAAGTCCTTGAAGCAAGCAACACAGCCAAGTTGACTCAGCGCATTATCTGGGAGAAAGGAGCTGAATGCAGACAGTCAAGGCTAACTACGTGGCAGGCAGCATGAATATAGTCACAGGCCACTAACTGAATTTTAACTTCTAACTATAAAATATCTGTAAATGTCTATAAGCTTTGCTATTCTATAACTTTCCCCTTACATCGTAATTGTGTCTCAACTGTTTGATATTAATATCAGGCAAAAGACAATCAAAAAGTGAAACTTGGTAGAATTTCAAGTGAAGACTGAAAGAATTGGATGAGTTACTATATTTAAGAGGATCCATGTAAAGTTCTTCCATTCACTGAATGAAGTGCAAAGAACTGGTGTAGGGACACCTGCTTTATTTTGGATGTCAAATGGCCCTTAAAGACCTGTGTTGGGTTTGGTCTCCAGAGCAATGCTACTGGGAGGTAGGGGAAACTTTGAGAGGTAAGAATTGGTGGGAGGTCTTTAGGTCATTGGGGGCATTACTGAAGGGGACTGTGAGATCCTGGCCACACCCTTATTCTTGCCTTTGTTCCATGGCTTGTACTGTGAGAGGATTTTCTCTGCTCAGCATGTGCTGCCTCATCACTGGCCCAAAGCAAGGAGGCCAAGCAGTCATGGGCTGGAACCTCCCAAACTGTGAGCCAAAATAGACCCTTTTTATTTTTATTTTTAAATTTTATTTATTTATTTATTTTTGTGGCACCAGGGATTGAACTCACAACCTCGCGCCTGTCAGACAGGCGCTTAAATCACTGAGCCAAACTCCCGGTCCTGGCTTTTTAAGGCAGGGTTGCACTGTTTCGCTCAGGCCGGTCTTGCACTAGCACTGTAGCCCAAGCCGGCCTCGAATTCACAACGCTCCTCCTATGTCAGCCTCCCAAGTGCTGGGATTAAAGGCATGTGCCACCACACCCTGCTCAATAGACCCTTTTTAATAAGTTGATTGTCTCAGATATTTTGCTTTAGTCATGGAAAACTAGCCAGCACAAGACCCAACAGTGAATAAGACATATAGATTTTTCCCTGAGGAGTTGGTTTTTTTGTTGTTTTTTATTTTTGTTTGTTTATTTTTGCAAGCTGGGAACTGAACCTAGACAAGTGTTCTGCCATTGAGCTGAACTCTTACTACCAAGCAGTTTAAATATTACTGGAGGAAGATAAATGACAAGCAAATATAAAATACTTAATATAATAACAGATAGTAATCAATGACATAAAGAAAAATAAAAAAGGGAATAAACTACACATTGGTGACCCACGCCCATAATCTCAGAACTGTGAGGATGCAAGTTTGAGTCCAGCCTGGGCAATTTAGTAATTTAGTGAGACCTTTTCTTTTCTTTTCTTTTCTTTTTTTTTTTTCTTTGGCATGAGGGATCGAACTCACAACCTCATGCCTATCAGGCAGGTATGCAAGCCGCTGAGCCAAACTCCTGGCCCTAGTATTTTGAGACAGGGTCGTACTATGTAGCTCAGGCCGGCCTTGCTCAAATTGTAGCCCAAATCGGCCTTGAACTCACAATGCTCCGCCTACCTCAGCCTCCCAAGTGCTGGGATTAAAGGAGTGTACCACCACGCCCGGCTGACCTTTTCTTAAAAATAAATGAATAAGAAAATAAATGGCTGAGGATGTACCTCAGTGTACAGGCCCTGGGCTTGATCCTTAGCACTCCCCCTCACACACACACACACACACACACACACACACACAGGAAGAAAGGGCAGAGATGACCTACACTTAGGGTAGCGTGGTCAGAAAAGGCTCTTTGTAAAGGAAGCTGCATCAGAGACAGGAAGCAAAACAGTTATCTATGTCTAAGGAATAGCAATCATCCTGTCATGCAGATTCATATTCATGGGTTGCTTTTTAGATTAGCTTTGTATTGAAAATGAACAACTACAGCAAGGGAAAGGGAAAAGATTCTCATTCTCTCCCTCTCTCTCTTTCTCTCTCTAAATGACCTAAGCCGAAATCGCTCTTCAACTGTTCTGGGTGGCTGGTTGTGTTTTCAAAATTAATCAACTTAGCCAAAGTTGAAAGCACTTCCTTCTTGAATGCAAAATTATTTCTAATCTTATTGTAGCCCTTATACTTTGCCTGGTATTATTGGTGCTTATTTATTCATCTCATATCCATTTAATATGGGTTATGCTTTGAAAGCAAAGCCTAAGTATTTTCAGCATTATATGCTTGTAATATCAAACAGTTTCTGTCACAGAGCAAGCAAATAATTATTTGCTGAATTAAATTTGTTTTACTATCTAGGTACTTTTTCCACAAATTCATCTGACTCCTCAAAATTTCCAAACCACGAATGTTTAGTTAAACTTCTTCGAAACTATATTTTTGCATGCACTGATTTTTAAAAAATAAAATACCTGAACTCAGACTAAGTTAACCTCTCAGAGCTCATTATATAATAAACAGAAATAGAAATTTTTATTTAGTAGTACTTGTTGGTGCAATAATTTTAAAAAGAGCACTGGGCATATTGGTACATTCCTATAATCCCAGCACTCAGGAGGCTGAAGTGGGAGGATTGGTGGGAATTAGAGGCCAACCTGGGCTAATAGTAAGACCCCATCTCAAAAAAAGAAAAAAAATTTCTTTTTAACAGTTTTTTATGGTCCTGGGAATCAAACTCATGACCTCGCACTTGTCAGGCGGGCACTTGTGTGGCTGAGCTAAATCCCTGGCAGAAAAAAAATATTTTTTATAAGGGACATAAATCATCCAGTACAAGACCAGACACATGGCAGTATTTATTATATTGTTGTTTATAGTTCCAATCAAGAAACATGATAGGAATTTTCAAGTTTGATCTTCCATGAACATGTAACAGCATTGTTCTCAGTTATTTCCTATTTCCTATGAAATTACCATGATATCATTACATAATCTTTCTTTAATTGGCTTCACTGAGGTATAATTTGCATGCATTAAAATTTGCCAGTTTCTAGTATGTAATTTTTGACAAATGCATACAGTAACCACCTCCCAATCAATATGCAGACTATTTTCATCACTGTAAAAAGTTTACTACGCCTTTTGAAGTCAATTCCCTCTTTCCGCCCCCAGCCTCTGGCAACCACTGGTTTGTTTTCTGCTAAAGATATTTTTTATTAAGAAAATCTTTATGGGGACTTTCTATTTGGAAGTCCTTGGGCTAGGTGCTTCAGAGGATACATAGATAAGTCAGACTCAGTTTATGTCCTTAAATAGCTAAACATCTGGTCTAGTTTTATATAATTTTGAGATTACTTTGTCTACACGTAATGCAGAACTGAATTTCAATATGAATTCTGCCCACTAAAGAAGAATAAGGAAGGAAAAATACTGCAAATGCTTCTTGAACTTTGAGAACATAGAACAAAGTAGTGTACCTTCGTGAATGGCATTAATTGTGATTTCCTTCAAAAGCTACAAATTTATGATTACAGGATGTTCCAGATAATGTTTTTTAAAACTCTTTTTAAAATTAAGTAACATATATACAGGGTGAAAAAGTGCTAAAATCATAAGTGCACAGCTTGATTTTCCAGGTCACTTAACGTCAACCTAGAGTAGCTCCCTGACCAATACAATAAAAAGGCAACATCCTGAAGTCTTTTTGGTTTAGATAGGATAATTCAATCATTGAAAGAAAGTAAGAGATGAGAGAATAATGCTGTGCTAAGGCTCACAAAAAATGGCAGGGGTAAGTAGTGAGAAAATGGATGGCACATTAAAATTCATGAGGAAATGCCAGTTAAGTTCCATGAATAACAAAGCGATTATTATGCAAGATCAGGGTTTTGTCTTTTTTTTTTTCATCATTACAGAAAGACAAAAAATCATTATCGTGATCTGCCATGTGTTTTTCCTTTGTTATTAAGATGCTGGACAGGCCTATTAAATGTTCTTTGTCACCCAGGGAAATGGTCACAGTGGTAATGGCAGTCATGACGCACGTGGCTTTGTATAGTCCTAATTGTAAGTGCATTTAGAGCAGAGGGAAGGAACAAATTAAAAAGAAGGGTGGAATGGCAGGGTGGGCATTTTATTATGATTACAAAAGAACTGAATCTTTTCTTAATCATACTGTCTCTTGCTTCACGCATTACATCTGCCATTTCCACACCAGACAAAGCTGGTATTGTTTTTGAAACCTCCTTAATCAATACAGTGGAGACTACAGTTAATTTTAAAAGGATAATATATACAAAATGAAGAAAAGTATTAACACCAAGAGAAAAAAGCAGAATCTGGAATAATAATCCTATAAAAATCTGCCTAGTGGGGGTCAAAAATTTCCCCAAATTATAATTGTAATATGTAAAATAATTATTACTTTTTATTTTCTGTGATGAACCTAATTTTCCTTCAAGCTTCTATCCTGTCCCATAGTGAGGGGAAAAAAATCCAACCCAAATTTTAAACCTAATGATTTCAGTAACAATCTCTTTTAGTTTAAATAAATTGTTGCTTTTGAATAATTCATCTTCTTTTTGGTAAGTACAAAACCTTTTACATTTCTTCCCCTTTATACCCACTGTCATTCATAATGATGTCTAGTTGTATTACTACAGGCAGCTAAGTTAGGTAGAAATTAATAGGCAGTCAGGCAGGGATAAGCCCTCAAGGAAGTCAGTGCAAAAGGTGAGAATACATCAAAACTGTGGCTGGAGGCACATTTGAAGAAGTCGAAGCCTCCAGATTAAAGTCACAATGACCAAACTTGCATACTTCCCTAAGGGATGAAGGGAAATTTGAGATACCACCCAGTTCAGATATGCCTCAGACACCTGGATGGGTGACCAGACCACCCAGACCCGATCTTCCCCAAGATGTTCCTGTTTTAGAAGTGATATGTAAGCCAAGATTAATGTCAGCTGTATGCTCATGCTAGGTGCCCTGCTTCCCTACTGGATCCATGCTAGCAATGTGGTTATACTTCCTGGTTGATTATAGTTAGATCCACATTTGAACTTTGCTGTATAAATTACCCCTGACAAAGAGCCTTGGTGGAAACCCACTCGGGACCCCTCCTGTCCCTCAGGACCTATTCTTATTTCCCAATAAACCTTTCCTGCTCTTATCCTCTGTGCTTTGGAGTTCATTCTTTGATTTCAGGGAACATACACGCGGCATATCTAACACCTAGCAAGTTGGGAGTTATATTTCTCTAATATCAGTACTGAAGGATTTGGGATCTCATGGTAGCAAGAAGAGGAGCCTCAGATCTACGTGGACTAAGGATCAAATTTGTCCCTACAGCAGAAGGCCATGTCTGTGGCCCATTGGCCAACTGAGTCTCTTCTTCTGTTTTGGAACAGGGTGTTGTGTCCCCAACCCTTTATTTTTCATGTTATGACAAGTTCTGGCTAAGTCACTAAGTTGCCCTGGCTGGACTTGAACTTGCCATCCTCTTACCTCTTGGAATTACAGGTTTGTGCCACCATCCCTGGCTTTGGGGATTCCTTTGAAACGTCACTGGGCTCTGGCCAGTGCGCTGCTGTCATTGCTGGGTCTGTGGTTTGGACAATCTGCTGTACATGCCACAGTGTTTTTGTTTCCACCAGACTCAGTTTTTCGTGTCCCTTCACCAGGATCCCACATGGCCTGTCACTGCCTCAGGCTCATTCATCCATCCATCCATCCATTCATTCATTTCTATCCCCTTGGGAAGACTCTAGCCAGAGGATTGATTGGAGTGAACATGAAAAGGAAAGGACCTTGGGAACAACAGTTCACAGGCTCCTGGAATGCATGTTAAGTTTAGAGCAGATCTGCAGGACAACAGTTAGCAGAATTCAGTTATTCTCAGAGATGTGTTTGGCCATCGTGTTCCTCCTGCCCTCCAATAAGCTTCCTGCCCAATTATCTTGCTTCAATTAAGTCAGTTTGTGTCACCTAGCAAACCATTCATTCCTTTCCTCTCCCTGACCAAACCTCCTATACACATGTTCCAAGTGTTTTTCTTTTGCATCTTTGTTCTCATGTCCTTGAGTTTTCAATAAATAGCTGTGGAGGTTTTGGTTCAGGGCTGAGACTTTCTTGTGCAGAAGAAACAGTCCCTCTGGACTTCTTGGTGATTGGACCAAGTCTCATCTGGAAGTAGTCTTTCACTCTTTATGCCACCCCAGTCACACACTGACTTTCTTCCCCTGAACAATCACTGTATTGGATAATGGACCAAGTCAAATGGAAGCAGGGCCTGAACCCTTTTATTTTTAACTTTTTCCTTATGCTTTCCAACAGTCTCCTTCTCTGGAAGGTTGCCCAGGAGAAGCATGCTCCAGACACAGGGTTTTGAGTCCTCTTTCCCCTTCCTAAGCCATCCCCTACCCTTCGCATCTATTTTTCTTTGTGGTGGGGCATACTCTAGATCCTCTTGCAAGAATGGAATGAGGTTGGTAGTGCAAGTTCATACATAATGGAAAATAGAACATTTTTCTGCACTGTGGAAGAAACTACTAGAAGTAGTTCCTGACTAGGACAGTTGGTTGCCTGGTAATGGCTTGAGAAAGTATCTGTTCATTTTCCCAAGTATTGTTCCAGTTTCTCTTGAGGGTAGCATGGTGTATTGGTTTGATCCTGTGTCCCCCCAAAGTCTCATGTAATCATGGCATGGACAGGGCTGAGTCTGGCATTTGTGATTGGTTTGTTGTCTGGCACTGGGATTGGTGATGTGAGTGTTGCACCTGCCCAGGGGTGGAGCCAACATACAGTGTAAGGGTGAGAGGAAGGTGTGTCTTGCTCTTTCTCTTGCTGGTTCGCCTTGCTGTTAGGCAGCCACCATGAATGGTTGCCCCGCCATGCTATGCTGCCTTGGAGCCAACTAAGTATGGACTGAAACCTCCAAGAACTGTAAGAAATAAATCTTTCCTTCCCTAATTTTCATCACCAGGTATTTTGTCTCAGCAACAAGCAAAAAGTAACTAAAACACATGGTAAAACCCTAATTATATATGCCATAGTGTTCACAAATTATAACCATCAAGGAGAGAAAAATGATATTTGTGACACTCCTATTTTTGGCTACTCATTCTTAAGTCATTTCTGAAGTTGAATTTCAAAATGACCTTTAAAAACTCCCTATCTGAAGCTCAAGATGGGCCACAATTAAGAAGAATATACTCTAATTTAATACAGTAATCGTATTTCTTCTTTGTGGGGCCCTTTTCTCTCTTCTCAGTCTTGTCAGCTTCAGGAAAAAAGTTCATTTATTCTTTCACTGAGCAAAGACCTATATTGCTTTGAAATTGTGGGTAGTCAGGAAAACACC
Source organism: Dasyprocta punctata (assembly GCA_004363535.1). Taxonomy (NCBI): domain Eukaryota; kingdom Metazoa; phylum Chordata; class Mammalia; order Rodentia; family Dasyproctidae; genus Dasyprocta; species Dasyprocta punctata. The sequence goes on from RJWM01003160.1 coordinate 46,098, forward strand.
ATACAGAAATACCAAAACTCCTAAAGGAAGTGTGCAACTTTTATGTTTCTGTTTCTTTAAAAATATATTAAACATTAGTGAAGGAAATACTTTGGATGCATCATAATATGTATAAGAATACAATCTTGGATCCCAGGGGTCTTCTACCTTTACCTTCTCAGCAGTAAATGGGCATAGAGATGCCCAAGAAGACATGTGGTGCAGTGCACTGCTTTTCCATTAAGCTGTGTTTGCAACCGATGTGGAAGAGACAATTTCACAATATCTGTCAATATCCTCAGAGCTAGGGTGACGTTTATAAATACTTAACTATTTACTAAGGAGTGAAATGAAGGATAGATATAGGAAAGTAGGAAAAACTTGTTCAAATGGCAGGGGGAGCAAGAGAGCAGAGAGGGAAAGGGAAGAAAGGAAAATGGGATTAAAAAAAAGGAAGGAAGAAAATGGAAATAAACTTTTTGTAAGTGGGGAGGATAGTAAGGGTTGAAGGGAGGAGGGAAGTGTGAAAAAAAGAAGCAAGATATATTATGCACAGATACAGATTCCCTATGATGAATGAGATCAACATTATGGCAAATATGTACTAATAAAAATAAATAAATACTTAATTTTTTGCAAAAGTAAGCTTATTTATCAAGATTTACACCTTTTTTTTTTTCTTTTTTTTGAGGCAGGATCTCTCTGCTGCCCAAGCTGGTATCAAACTGTGAGCTCCAGTTATCTTCCAGCCTCAGGCTTCTGAGTAGCTAGGACTATAAGCATGCTCCATCATGCTTGCCTGGTTTTAGGGATTTTAATGTATAATCAATTCTTTGGATCACATAAAAGTATAAAAATAACCCTGTAAACATCTGCATGCCCACTAGCCAATCTTAACATTTCACTGTAATTGTGTCAGACTATTTCAAAAGAAATAAAAATGACCAGTGGAGTGAAAGTAAATGCCCTATCTCACTCTCCTTCCCACTCACCACAGGACACCATAACCCAGAGGTTAGTACGGACTTCCTGCTTGTAATTTTTATTTACTTATTTATTTATTTATTATTAGATTTTTGAGACAGGGTTTCGCTACCTAGCCCAGGCTAGCCTCCAACATGTGGCCATCCTTCTGCCTCAGTCTCCCAAGTGATAGGATTACAGGTGTGCGCCACCATGCCTGGCCCATGCTTCTTAAAATTGTGCCACAAAAGTTTCTATGAACATTTTTTTGGGTTTGAAATTACACTTTTGTAATTTGGCAGATATAGTAGAATTTATTTCTACTATCTCATTTTGTGTTTTCTATTTATCATGCCTTTTCTTGCCTTTTTATTTTTTATTTTTTATTTTTTATTTTTTATTTTTTGTCTTTTTGAGTCAGGGTCTTGCCATGCAGTTCAGGCTGGCCTTGGGCTTACTTTGTACCCCAGGCTGGTCTCAAACGTACAACAATCCTCCTGTCTCAGTCTCCCGAGTGACTGGATTACAGGAGTGTGCCACCACGCCTGGCTCTTCCTTTTTATATTAAGGTATTTCTTCCTTCTTATAGTTCCTGATTTCCATTAAGTTATTACAACATGCATTTTTTTTTTCTTGAGATGGTCTCACTATGCAGATCAGGCTGGTTTTGAACTCTCTATGCAGCCCAGGATGGCCTTGAACTCTCAGTGATCCTTCTGTTTTAGCCTTCCAAGTGCTGGAATTACAGGCATGTGCCACCATGCCTGGCTCTATTAAGTCACTGATTCATTTTTCCTCCACCTCTACTAGCTTGGAAGTTATGTTTAAAAATATTAATCATTATTTAATATGAGATTAAAAAAGAGTTCTTCAGTAAACAAAACTTGCTATTTTTGTATAGGCTTACACAATTTTGAAATGTCTTTTACTTGTGATTAAACATAAGCTTAACTTGTGGGAGTGGAGACAGGGTCTCACTTTGCAGTTCAGTCTGGCCTTCAGCTCACTTTGTAGCCCAAGTTGGACTTGAACTCTCAGTGATCCTCCTGCCTCAGCCTCCCAAATACTGCATTTATAGGCTTGCACCACCACAACCAGCTCAAACTTAATATTTATTTACTTATTTATTTATTTAAGTTTATTGCTACAATTTAGGAATACACAGTGATCACATTCATCATAAAGAATTTGTACCTGTACATGACATACCTTGATTCTTTTTTTTTTTTTTTTTTTTTTTTTTTT